>SJYQ01095312.1:318707-343467 GCA_006410935.1 Redunca redunca
GGCTTAAAGCTCAACATTCAGAAAACGAAGATCATGGCATCTGGTCCGATCACTTCATGGGAAATACATGGGGAAACACTAGAAACAGTGTCAGACTTTTTTATTTTGGGCTCCAAAATCACTGCAGATGGTGATTGCAGCCATGAAATTAAAAGACGCTTACTCCTTGGAAGAAAAGTTATGACCAACCCAGATAGTATATTCAAAAGCAGAGACATTACTTTGCCGACTAAGGTCCGTCTAGTCAAGGCTATGGTTTTTCCTGTGGTCATGTATGGATGTGAGAGTTGGACTGTGAAGAAGGCTGAGCGCCGAAGAATTGATGCTTTTGAACTGTGGTGTTGGAGAAGACTCTTGAGGGTCCCTTGGACTGCAAGGAGATCCAACCAGTCCATTCTGAAGGAGATCAACCCTGGGATTTCTTTGGAAGGAATGATGCTAAAGCTGAAACTCCAGTACTTTGGCCACCTCATGCGAAGAGTTGACTCATCCGAAAAAACTCTGATGCTGGGAGAGATTGGGGGCAGGAGGTGAAGGGTATGATCCAGGATGAGATGGCTGGATGGCATCACAGACTCGATGGACGTGAGTCTGAGTGAACTTCGGGAGTTGGTGATGAACAGGGAGGCCTGGCGTGCTGCGATTCATGGGGTCGCAAAGAATCGGACACGACTGAGTGACTGAACTGAACTGAACTCAAAAATAATTACGGACTTAAGATGAAATAAGCAAACCCTTATGTTAACGCTAAAAAACATTCTCTAGAATGCTCCTATGGAAGCACAAATTTATTTGCAGGGAAATGCAAGAAAGATGAGAAAAGGCCAATTCCAGCAGGAAAAGCAGAATGGAATTTTCAGAAAAACAACAGCTATTCATCCCATGAAATTTTGAGTCTGTGCTTGAGAGAGCGCTTGGCTTCCCTGTTGTACTATTAAGATACATATTCTTAGATTCACTAGTTTGGGATGTGGCATTATAGCTGTAAAATTCATATCAAGCATGTTGAAGACAAGTAAATCAGAGAAAATTTGCCCCTTTTATGTAAATACAACAGAATAGGAAAGAACTGAGTTCAATTTTTTCATTTAATGTAATTTCCCTGAGCATATACAATACATAAGGCTTGGTACTTTGGGAAAGACACACAATACAGGACCCAGTTCCTCTCTCGAGAAACTTCCAAGCTATCTGGAGAGCTGTTCAAAACCAAAAAGTAGGTGACTATACCCAGTTACTATGTTAAGGCATTCACCATGGAGAAAGGTAGCTTTTGCACACCATTTCATTCAGCCTGTTTAATGTAATAATCCCAAATCTTTTGAATTTAAAAAAGAAAAATTACTTAGGGATATATATAATATCCTCAAAGAAAGTCCTACATAACATCTCAAGTATGTGAAAAGTTGGTGTCAGTCCCTAAGTTGTGTCTGACTTTTTGCTACCCCACGGACTGTAGCCCACCAGCCTCCCCTGTCCATGGGATTTCCCAGGCAAGAATATTGGAGTAGTTAGCCATTCCCTTCTCCAGGGAAGCCTCCTGATCCAGGGATCGAACCTGTGTCTCCTGTATCGCAGGCAGATTCTTTACCATCTGAGCCACCAGGGAAGCCCCATCTCAAGCCAACAGCTAAAAAAAAAAAAAAAAGTCAGAAGTCTTTACAGCTTGACTTGGAGCAGATAAAAAAGAAAATCTATTCTTCAGGGGCCTCCCTGGTGGCTCAGAGGTTAAAGCGTCTGCCTGCAACACGGGAGACCTGGGTTCGATCCCTGGGTCAGGAAGATCCCCTGGAGAAGGAAATGGCAACCCACTCCAGTACTCTTGCCTGGAGAATCCCATGGACAGAGGAGCTTGGTGGGCTACAGTCCACGGGGTCGCAAAGAGTTGGACACAACTGAGTGATTTCACTTTCATTCTTCAGGGAACTCTGGGGAATAAGGCCCAAACAATGAAGATATCTTCTATAAGAAGCCTCTTATCTACATCTGCTCAGATGGCTCAACTAAGAGAAGTCTGAGAGCTCTGTTTTGCCTCATCCCTAGTGCTCTGGGGAAGCTTTTCTCTACAGTACTCAACTGACAGTATATGTACATACATGTACACAAGATCCTGGGCTAGGTAATTCACAATAAGTGAAGATGCCCTCCTTGCCCTTAAGGAATGAACAGTCTATTCCTGGAAATAAGATAAATACTAAAGATAAATGAGAAACACCAAAATAAACATTAGATACTATCACATTATGTATCAGGGAGAAAAAAACAAAAGGAGAAAGGGAGACAAGTGACCAGCAATGGAGTTGCCAGTGACAGAAGAGCAGGATAGGAGGAGTAAGGAATAGGAACAGAAAGGTGGGTAATATAGCGAATAAAACCCACGTAAAGGAGAGGGGAGAAAATTCACACAGTATCTCAAGGTGGGAGACAGAAGAAAAATTCACACATATCATAGTAGGGCTGAAAGAGGAAGTGCTATGGGAAATTGGAAAATAAATAAGAATAATGCTACTATGCTGATGAGAAACTGTAGATGATTGTTATGTTTCACATGCTGGGAACAGTTATAATTTTAGTGATTACGATAGCCACAGGGAAGTCAAAAGAAAGAAGGATTGCTAGGTTTATATACCACAGCCAGAACTGTGGTATGGCAAACAAGGAAGAGACTTGAAAAAACTGTTTATAGCTGACTTTGCATGAGTGAAGAAAGAAACACATGATCTCACTCTGATGTCAATTCAACAGAGGGAATAAATGAGGTTTATAACCTTGAGAGAGAGGCAACCAGTGAGAAATCTGACACCACTAGCTCTTCTGCTTCCAGGACACCACTATCTCGTTTCTCCTTCCTCTTCTCTGTTCACTCCTTCTTAGTCCCCTTTGTCCCCTCTTTAAATACTGGTGTTCTCCGGGCCCTACCCCAGGCCCTTTTCTCACCCTACACATTCTCCCTAAGCTTTCTCATCTATGCCTATGCCTTCAACTAACCAAAATATTTCTCCAACCTAGGTTCCTCCATGATTACCAGGTTCAAGTTTCTATCTTTTGTAATGTTCTTCCTACCAGTCCTGTAAGAACTTCAAATATAAGCTTGTTCGTAACTGATAGAGTATGTCCTGTCCTATTGAGTAGCACGCCCCTTATCTAATCAATCAAGACAAGTATTGGTTCTACCTCCTTAATATCTTTTATCTATCCTTCTGTTATTGTCTTAGCCCAAACCCTAGTAATATTAACCTTTAAGTATTATAATAAAGTTTCCTAAGTGGTACTACAAGCAGCAACATATTAAAAGCCTAGAGGATTGGAATGTTCCCCCATAAAGAGAGTCATCATGTGTCTCAGATGTACTATAAAACTCACACTTTCACTTCAATCACAAATTTCACAGAAATTTTAATATATTTTCTTTTTGACCAACTTGTGCTCACCTTCCCCCAAAATAAGTATAACCCTGAGAGAGAGTAGACCTTTTACAGATAAGGAAATTGACACTCAGAGAAGCTAAGTGATTGGCTCAGTCCTTCAGAAATGATAGCCTATATTTTACTTTCCTTTCCTAGATTAAAAAAATAATTTGCTTAAATTTAAGAGGAAAAAAGGAAATAGCAAGTTTTTAAAGTCACAATCATAATATACTAAATTCTGTGTCATATGCAAGCAATTCAACCAACATTTACTCATTTTTATTATTAATTAGATGAAGGTAGAATATTTTACTCCATAAAACAAAAAGGATTAAAAGCACATGTCCTTATCTTCAAAAGCAGGTGACTTAAGCGGGGAGGCTCCAGAAGGAAGAGATATATGTGTAATTATGGCTGATTTGTGTTATTGTACAGCCAGAAACCAACAAAACATTATAAAGCAATTTTCCTCCAATTAAAAAATAAATTAAAAAAAAAATAAAGACAGCAGTTTGAATAGAGTATTTAAAAAAAGCAGGTGACTTAGAAACGCAAACACAGTCCTCACATGCATAACCACATTCCTTCAAGGAGCCTTCTGAGAACTGAAAAAACATTAAGTTAGGTTTAATATCATACCAAGTATGTTATACTACAGCTAATTCTGACTAGTAGGTAAATCTGACTAGGTATATTTTCACCCACATAAACTGAGAGTTTACTCGAATTCATAATTCATCTCTGAAAATATAAATCTGGGAGAGAACAAAACTGCAGATCACTTTACTGTAGTAGGTGTGTGTACCTACTACACACCTCACTTGTTCCTCTCTTTTGTTTTCAAAACGAATACTTAACATGCTATTAAAATGTGTTTTTGAATATTTAATATGTTTTATAAATCTTATATATACACAAAATCTTTAGCCTCTACTTGTTTAATCCAATGTGATTACCTTGGAAATATTATCAAATATTGTAGGCATGCTGCTACTGCAAAGTACTTACAACATAAAATCTTGTTCCCAGGAAGGCTGATCGCCACGAACTGCTACAGTTGTACTCTTCACATTTTGCACTTTCAGGGTCACATATGTGTTAAATTTGTCTTTGAAAAAATGCAAAACAAAGATATAATACTTAGTGCTCAGATGGTTATCCAATCTCACAAAGTCCTTGGAATTAAGTAATTTCCAAATTATAGTATTACATGTAAGGAAAAATTGAAATTATATATTCTATAATATAGTATCATTTTAAACATAGAGGTACAAAAAAATTATAAAACACATACTATTCTCCAAAGCATAAGCTATAATAGTTTTTTTCAAATTTAAGGACTCTATCCTTTTCCAACAGACACACATGCACACACATATAAACAAAAACGAAAGCTTTATGAAATGCAAGATGTGATACCTTGGTATTTTCTATTCTAATTTAATTAAAATACTAATCATAACCACCTAGGTTGACTTTATAGCCCACTTGCAGTTTGCAAAAATAATAATCTAACTGATCTTACAGAAAAGATGTTATGCAAATTAATATATAAAGAAGTAAGTATCACAGAGAAAAAGTGCTAAAAGAAGGCAGAAGAGGAAACAGTTACCTCTAGTTGATTACAGTGACAAACACGGAGGAAAAACCCTCATAAAGGAAATGGATTTCAAACTCGATCTATTCACCTTGGCCTAGAGCACAACTTACATAAAAAGAAATATTATCACAGATTAGGGAAAATGAAATTCTCTAACCTGAGAGTATGTATTGAGTACCAAACAAAGGTAGGTGGCCTGGATCTCAAAACTCAGAAATCTGACCTGACTTAACACAGCACATTTTGTTACTTCCTTTGTATCAGCCATGATTAGAGACACTGAATTCAGAGTTCACTTTTCTATGTAAGAAGTTAATCATAACTTTATAAAATGAAAAAAAAAGACTATCATTTTTGACTCATCAAATTGTCAAAGATCACTTAAAGCAACTACCAATGTTAGAGGTGTAAGAAAATGGGCACTGTCATGTACTTCTATCAGAAGGTAAATCTTTCTCTTAAGCATCAAAAAAACTATAGAGTTTTATACCCATAATTATAACTACAGTTATATCAAAGGTATATGAGGATACAAGCCCATCCACGTGAGGGAATTCCCACCCATATTTGGTAGTAGCTATGCAGTATACCAATGAGCTGTTTTCTAGCATAGGCTTTTGTACTCCATTCCCCATATTCAACCATAGCTGGCCAGATCAAAAGGAGATGCCACCCAAAAGCAGGCAGTCAATTAATGAGCTAACCAAAAGCTGAGACCAATATGATTCCCTCGCAAAAGATTTTCAATAGAGAAACAGTGACAAATGATTGGTGAAGAAGCTCAAAGGAGAGGCACATAAATTCCACTGGAGTAGCTATTACGGGGTATATGCAAGACAGGTAAGCATAAAAAACCTGCTGGAAGAGAAAGGAGAGCAAAAAAGCTTTTCAGAAAGAGAAGCCCTAATCTGCAGCCACTGGAGAGAGCAGTAGGCTCAGAAACTGCTTTAGTTCCTGTTCCATCCAGGTTTGGTTTTTCAGATTTTTCTTGGGTTCCCAGAATGTTCTTTTCCCCCATAATCCACAGTACTTTCTTTCTGGCCCCAGCAGTAATCAGAGTAAGTCTTTGTAACTAACTTGATATTCAGTTAAGAAAATGTGTATTAAAATAAGGAGATACCCTTTTCACCTTCACATGAGCAAAGATTTAAAAATTTCATGCTATTTAATGTTGGTAAGGATTTGGGAAAATAAACACTCATATACTTTTGGCCTGATTAAAAGCTAGCAAACCTTTCAGAGGCATACTTTGGCAGCAGCTACTAAATTTGTTTAAAATACATACCTTTGGCCCAGCAATTCTCTACTTTTAGACTCCAGCGTACAGATACATTTTCAAAAGCAGGCAATAATAAATGCATTACAAAGATGTATTGCTTATGGCAAAAAAACTGAAATGACCTGAATATTCAATCAGGGACCTAGGGTACAACAACATTCTGTCTACTTTTTTTTTTTACAGTAGTTTCTTGTTGGTTATCTGTTTTAAATATAACAGTCTGTGCACAACATTTTGAAAGAAAGAAACAGATGTATGTATACACACACATACACAAGAAAAAACTTTTATAATGTGTTGTTGGGAAAAAAGCAGGTTGCACAAAGACATGTGTAGCTGATTCATTAGTGTATACATGCACATACACAGAAAAAGTCTGAAAAGATGTATAAAAACCTCAAAACAGTTACTTCTGAGAAGTAGAACTAAGTTGGTCAATAGGTAAGGAGACTAACTTTTCACTAGATTGATAGAGATTTCTTTGATGTTTTATAAAAGCATCGGTTTTTTTCCTTCAACTTTTGAGGTATAACTGGCAATTTAAAATTGTATATATTTAAGGTGTACATGGAGAAGGCAATGGTAACCCACTCCAGTACTCTTGCCTGCAAAACCCCATGGACGGAGGAGCCTGGTAGGCTGCAGTCCATGGGGTCGCTAAGAGTCGGACACAACTGAGCGACTTCACTTTCACTTTTCACTTTCATGCACTGGAGAAGGAAATGGCAACCCACTCCAGTGTTCTTGCCTGGAAAATCCCAGGGACGGGGGAGCCTGGTGGGCTTCCATCTATGGGGCTGCACAGAGTCAGACACGACTAAAGCGACTTAGCAAGGTGTACAATCTGATGGTTTTGTATATGAATACAAAGTGAAATAATCACCATAATCAAGAATATTCACATTCCTCACCACCTCATAATTAACATTTCCTCTGTTTGTGTGAGTTGAGCACATTTAAGATCCACCCTCTTAGCAATTTGAAGTATATAATATTTGTTAAACACAGACACATTATTATACATCAGATCTTCAGAAATTATTCATTTTGCGTAACTTTGCACCCCCTCGACCAACATCTTTCCATACTGACTTTTTAATTAATTTAATGGACTTAGTGAGTTTAACTAATTTAACTAATGTATCAAATGACATTTATGTTTTTTTGAAAGAATGTTTTTAAATCATAGCAAATAGGGGAGAAGTACATAAGAATTAAAGGCTGGCCTTACCTGGTGAACCTTGGAATTTGGCTCTTTTAACTGCAAGAGAAAAAAAGAGGACACCATGAAGAATTCCGAAAATTAATTTATTTAATCAGCATTTCTTTAGTAAATTAGTATGTACCAAGATTAGAGTTAGGACTAGATTTTTAAGTCTAAGTCATTAGAGAAAAAAAGCTGAGACTTCTAATCAAAACTTGAATGCAGAGAGTTAGAAGGGTCCTTAAAAGTCATCCAATCTAATCTCATACTCCAAGAAAACATCGTTTTGTTTTATTTCAAACTAGTTTATTTAGGGGTTCCATTTTCACTCCTCAATAGATTTTATGTATTTCTTATATGCTTCTTCACTCATTAGTTCATCTAGTTCTGAAGGATTACTGAATGTCATCTTGATCAGCCAACTAGCTTCAAAACAAGATTTGTTGACAAGTCCTGGATTTTCTGCTAGAGCTTTATTAACTTCAGTTACTTCTCCTGATAGAGGAGAATAGAATTCACTAGCAGTTTTCACACTTTCCAAAGCACCAAACTCTTGTTTGTCAATTTTGTCCCAACTTCAGGCAGACTACAGTAAACATCTCCCAAAGCTTCCTCTGCAAAATTGCTGATTCCCACTGTTCCAACACTGTTTTCTGTTGTTACCCATTTGTGTTATTATTCTGTGAATTTCCAGACCCGACAGCTGAGCAGGACCAGTGCACAGTGCCTGCTCGAAGTCCCCAGGGCCACGGAAGGCAGGACACGTTGGGTGCTGACCGCGGCCCACAAGCTCAGGCACCCCTCGGAGCGCCATGTTCGCGGGGTGCAGTGTGTCTCCTCGCAGAGCATCCCAGAGCATCCTAGCCAGTGGGGGCGGGGTGGGGCCAAGAAGACATGTCTTACAGCCTCCTGACAAAGAGGTCAAGGGAACTAAATTATTCCTACGGCAGGCACCCAAATTCATGTCAGATAACTTTCTAAGATTTAAATTATTTATATTCTTTGTTTAAAACCCATCATAGGAACTCCTCCATTCCATTCATGCCAAAATAAAAGCTAATACACTAAATCTGGGACAAGTTTTAAACAAGAGTGAAAAGTAACTTTTTTCTGGGAATAAGCAGATATCAAAAGAATTCCTGTTCAAATAAAAGCTATCCAAACTAGAAGAGAGAAGAGAAGAGGTAAAACTGTCATTATATGCAGATAACATGATACTATATATCAAAAACCCTTAAGGCTCAACACAAAAACCACTAGAACTGATAAATGAATTCAGCAAGGTAGCAGGATAGAAGATTAACATACAGAAATTGGCTGCATTTCTTTTCACTGCTGCTGCTGCTGCTAAGTTGCTTCAGTCGTCTCTGACTCTGTGCAACCCCAGAGATGGCAGCCCACCAGGCTCCCCCGTCCCTGGGATTCTCCAGGCAAGAACACTGGAGTGGGTTGCCATTTCCTTCTCCAATGCTTGAAAGTGAAAAGTCAAAGTGAAGTCGCTCAGTCATGTCCGACTCCTAGCGACCCCATGGACTGTAGCCCACTATACTCCTCTAACAATGAAATATCAGAAGAGGAAAGTAAAAACACAATCCCTTTTAAAATCACATCAAAAAAAAATAAAATACTTAAGGTACTTCCCTGGTGGTCCAGTGGCTAAAGACTCCATGCTCCCAATGCAGGGGGGCCAGGTTTGATCCCTGGTCAATGAACTAGATCCCATATGCTGCAATTAAGAGTCCATATGCCAAAACTAAGACCCAGTGCAGCCAAATAAATAAATATTTTTTAAAAACAAAACAAAACTTAAGAGTAAACCTCACCAAGGAGAGGAAAGGCTTATAGGTAGAGAAGTATAAAACACTTACAAAGGAAACTGAAGATGATTTAAAGAAATGGAAAGATACCTTATGCTCTCGGATTGGAAGAATCAACATTGTTAATATGGCCATACTACCTTAAAGCAATCTGCAGGTTTAATGGAATCCCTATCAAATTACCCATGACTTTTTCCACAGAACTAGAACAAATAATCCTAAAATTTATATGGAATTATAAAAGATCAAGAATTGCCAAAGCAATCCTGAGAAAAAGAACAATGTAGGAGGCATAACCCTCCCAAACTTCAGACAATACTATAAAGCTACAATCAAAACAGTGTGGTATTGCCACAAAAACGGACATGTGGATAAGTGGAATAGAGAGCCCAGAAAATAAACCCACATACCTACAGGCAATTAAACTTCGGCAAAGGAGATAAGAATATACAATGGAGAAAAGAGTTTCTTCGGCAACTGGTTTTGGGAAAGTTGGACAGCTGCATGTAAATCAATGACATTAGAACACTGCCTCACTCTACACAAAAATAAACTCAAAATAGTTTAAAGACTTAAATATAAGTTATGATACCATAAAACCCCTAGAAGAGAACATAGGCAAAACATTCTCTGACATGAATCATACCAATGTTTTCTTAGGTCAGTCTCCTAAGACAACGGAAGTAAAAGCAAAAAATAAATGGGATGCAATCAAACTTATTAGCTTTTGTACAGCAAAAGAAATCATAAACAAAAAGACACCCTACAGAATGAATGGGAGAAAATACTTGCCATTTTATGACCAACAAGGGTTCAGTTACCAAAATATACAAAGAGTTCATACAACTCAATAACAAAAAACAAACAACACAATCAAAAAATGGGCAGAAGACTTTCTAAAGAGAGATTTCTCCAAAGAAGACAATGAGATGGCCAACAAGCACATGAAAAGATGCTCAACATCAATTATTAGAGAGGAATGTAAATCAGAACTAAAATAAAGTATCAGAATGGCCCTCACTAAAAAGTCTACAAACAACAAATGCTGCAGAAGGTGCAGAGAAACAGGAACTCTTCTACACTGTTGATGGGAGAGTAAACAGGTGTAGTTACTATGGAGAACAGTGTGGGGGTTCCTTAAAAATCTAAAAATAGAGTTGCCATATGATCCTGCAACTCCACTCCTGGGCATATATTTGAAGAACTATAATTCAAAAGATACATGCAAGAGCTGGTTTATTTTGCTATACAACAGAAATTAACACAACATTGTAAGGCGACTATACTCCAATAAAAATTAATTTTTAAAAAAGATACATGCACTCATATCCTCATAGCAGCACTATTACACCCAAAACAGGGAAATATCCTAAATGTCCATCAACAGATGTATGGGTAAAGATGTGGTACAATACATATAGTGAAATATTACTCAGCCATAAAAAGAATGAAATAATGCCATATGCAGCAACAAGGATAGAGTTTGAGCTTGTCACACTAAGTGAAGTCAGAAAGAGAAAGACAAATACCATATGATATCACTTATACATGGAATCTAAAATATGACACTAATGAACTTACCTATGAAACAGAGACTTATAGNAGTCACTATGGAGAACAGTGTGGGGGTTCCTTAAAAATCTAAAAATAGAGTTGCCATATGATCCTGCAATTCCACTCCTGGGCATATATTTGAAGAACTATAATTCAAAAGATACATGCAAGAGCTGGTTTATTTTGCTATACAACAGAAATTAACACAACATTGTAAGGCGACTATACTCCAATAAAAATTAATTTTTAAAAAAGATACATGCACTCATATCCTCATAGCAGCACTATTTACACCCAAAACAGGGAAATATCCTAAATGTCCATCAACAGATGTATGGGTAAAGATGTGGTACAATACATATAGTGAAATATTACTCAGCCATAAAAAGAATGAAATAATGCCATATGCAGCAACAAGGATAGAGTTTGAGCTTGTCACACTAAGTGAAGTCAGAAAGAGAAAGACAAATACCATATGATATCACTTATACATGGAATCTAAAATATGACACTAATGAACTTACCTATGAAACAGAGACTTATAGACATAGAGATCAGATTTGTGGGAGCCAAGGGGGGAGGTGGTAGTGATGGGATGAATTAGAAATTTGGGATTAGCAGAAGCAAACAATTATATATAGAGAATGGATAAACAACAATGTCCTATTGTAGAGCACAGGAAACTATATTCAATATCCTGTGATAAACCATAATGGAAAAGAGTATGAAAAAGATTGTATATGTATGTATAACTGAATCACTTTAGTGTACTTCAGAAATTAACACAGCACTGTTAAGTCAACTATACTTCAATAAAATAAACTGTCTTTTAAAAAAGGGAGAGAGAGTGTTCCAGTCCAAATGATCACACAAAGCTTGGTTTCCAAAACATCAGTGGAGAACTGCCTAAGACAGAATCCCATGCTGGGACTGTAGCATGCTAGCTCTTAGGAAAGATCAAAGACCACACAGAAAGGAAAACTGCTAAACTCCAGAAAGCATCAACTATCTTTCTGTCAAAGAAGATTAAGCCTAAATGCCATAGAGGGGAAAAAAAGATAAAAGGAAATTCTAAGACACAATGCTACTTAGGGAACTCAGAGTACAGATCTGCCATTATCCTTGTTCTGCATTACAACTAAAAGCTTCACCTTAGCTGACATCCAAGCTTTGCTTTTTCCAACAGATGGGTAATTCAGCACCTTTTACAAGGCCTTCTCTNAATATTATTGTATTATTTTATTAGTGCCAAAATCTATTCCTTTTCATTCAAAGTATGTCTCCCACTGGACTCTCCCTTTTAGTCTTGTGTCAATTTCTCTTAATTATTCTTCCATTTCATTTAATTCACAATTTACTGTAAAAGCTACAGTAATCAAGACAGTGTGGCCGTACAAGGAAAACAGACACAGACCAATGGAATAAAACAGAAATATATCCAAGAAAAGCATAAAATATACTATATAATTGAGAGAGTCATTTCCTAGGCAGGTTGATAAGAAGTCTAGGGGTCCCCAAGGAAAGAGGGATCTGGAATTCTCAAGGAGGAAGAAAGGACAAACTTTTTTTCTCTACATTCCTTAGGATTATATAACAACACTGTATTCTGCCTGAGGACAGTCTCTGGATTAAACCTTCTGTCTAAGTCTGTAAATTATGGGAATAGACCTGCTCTTTACAAGGATTATATAAGGACAATGTATTCTGCCTGAGGATAGTTTCTGGATTAAACCTTCTGGCTAATTCCATTATCTTAAAATGTAAATTATGGGAGTAGGTCTGATGAGGTCTTTACAACCTCCAGACATTCTTTGGATTTACTGGAGAGTATATAACTTCATTGCTAACACTAGCAAGGGGGTACTCTTTCTACCCCCTTCTGATGCCTTTGTCAGAAGCTTTCTCTATCTCCTTTATACTTTAATAAAACTTTATTACACAAAAGCTCTGAGCGATCAAGCCTTGTCTCTGGCCACGGATTGAATTCTCCTCCGGGGACCAAGAATCCCGGCGTCGTGATTCAACAACAACCTCTCATAATGATATAAATTATAGTAAAATAACACATATTATCCTTACTTCATGCCATATGTAAAACTTAACTTGAAATGAATCCTAATCAACATTCTAGCAAGTTACTTTGTGGATACAGATAAACTGATTCTAAAGTTTATAGAGAGAAGAAAAAGACTCAGAATAGCCAACTTAATATCAAAGTAAAAGAACAAATTTGGAGGATTGACACTACCCAACACTGACTTTTTATAAAGTTAATAGTATTCAAGACAATATAGTATTAGAAAAAGAAGAGACAAACAAATCAATGGAACAGAATAGAGAGCTAGAAATAGGCTCATGAAAATGTAATCAACCAATCTTTAAACAAAAGAGCAAAGGCAATAAAACGGGGCAATGATAGTTTTTTCAATAACTGGGGCTAGGACAAATGGATATTAACATATAAAAAATGAATCTAGACAAAGACCTTCACGAAAGTTAATTCAAAACAGATCACAGAGACAAAGTAAAACATAAAACTCCTAGAAAATAACATAGGAGAAAAAAAATATAGATAAATCTAGGGCATGTGATGGATTTTTTAGTTATACGAGGAATAATTTATGAAAGAAATAACTGATAAGCTGGACTTCATTAAAATTAAAAACTGCTCTGTGAAAGACAATGTGTCAAGAGAATGAGAAAACAAGCTATAGATGTGTATTTTGCAAAAGACACATATGATAAAGAACTGTTATTCAAAATATATAAAAAACTCAAAACTAAATAAGAAAACACACAATCTGATTTTAAAATGGGCAAAAGACCTTAACAGACACCTCATCAAAAAAGATACACCGATCGCAAGTAATCATATGATAAGATGTTAAACATCATATGTCATCAGGGAATTATAGATTGAAACAACTATGCACAAAATGGTGTTAAACGAAAAACAAATACTGCATTAAATGCATGAGATGGCTATCTGTCCTCTGGGTTCCCTAGTATCAAAATACTCTCCCTCTTCTGAAGAAATCCTGAAAGAGGGGGGAAGCAGAACCTTACAACTCAATGCAAAAGTCAAAGGTAGGGGGCCGGGGGGGTGGTAATAAATAAATAACAACAAAAAAAAAAAGNTAAAAAACTCAAAACTAAATAAGAAAACACACAATCTGATTTTAAAATGGGCAAAAGACCTTAACAGACACCTCACCAAAAAAGATACACCGATGGCAAGTAATCATATAAGATGTTAAACATCATATGTCATCAGGGAATTACAGATTGAAACAACTATGCACAAAATGGTGTTAAATGAAAAACAAATACTGCATTAAATGCGTGATGTGGCTATCTGTCCTCTGGGCTCCCTAGTATCAAAATACTCTCCCCTCTTCTGAAGAAATCCTGAAAGAGGGGGGAAGCAGAACCTTACAACTCAATGCAAAAGTCAAAGGTAGGGGGCCGGGGGTGGGGGTAATAAATAAATAACAACAACAAAAAAAATAGGCGGGGGGGGGAAGAAGTCAAAGACAACAGATAGAGGTATAGCAATCACATGCTCCCAACCTGAATCTTGAGGGGTTAAAACAAAGATGCATGGCTGGTTAGAAAAAGTTGCAGAAAAGTTAGGATTCCAGTAGAAGAGCTGCTGCTGCTGCTGCTGCTGCTAAGTTGCTTCAGTCGTGTCCAACTCTGTGTGACCCCATACATGGCAGCCCACCAGGCTCCCCCGTCCCTGGGATTCTCCAGGCAAGAACACTGGAGTGGGTTGCCATTTCCTTCTCCAACTCATGAAAGTGAAAAGTGAAAGTGAAGTCGCTCAGTCGTGTCTAGCTCTTAGCGACCCCATGGACTGTAGCCCACCAGGCTCCTCCATCCATGGGATTTTCCAGGCAAGAGTACTGGAGTAGGTTGCCATTGCCTTCTCCGCAGTAGAAGAGTATGAATGTTCAAAGCAGTAGAGTTCTGAAAGACAACCGTTTACATCCAATTATATCAGAATACCAAAATGTACCATTCCTGTTAATGGATGGTGGAGTTTTATGTCAATTTGCCTTTTTAATCTCCATTTTATAGGTAAGGAGAAACTTGAGCTCAGAGAGGTTCTGTGGCTGAGTCACATTAAGAATCAACTGGGAACATCACATGGATTAAATAATGGAGCCAGATAAAGGATTCAGATCTTCTGACTCTGTGTCTAGTTTTTTCCATTTCACCAGAATGCAGCCAGAGAGACAGCTACGGGAGGAGGAGAAGAGAAGAAAAAAAAAAAAACATTATCCCTACCCTAAGGCAGGTGAGAGAAACAGCAAAAACAATGCAAGCACATGGAGGAAAAGTGCTAATCACATAACTCAACTGAATGTAAATATAAATGTAATGTTAAGATAAAATATGCCAAAGAGAAAGGACAGATGAGTAAGGCTGGGATTAATAATCAAAGACATTATCAAATAGACAGAAGGAGAACTGAGATTAAGGAAATGGATAAAACATAGACAAGCAAACAAAAGAAGGAACAACATTTTCTAAAAAGGCACAGGGCAGTATTTCAGTCCAATGAGAGGCAAAGTCCATTAGACCACAAAATCTCTAAGAGTTTGAGTACCAGGTCCTAGGGGCTGGTCAGGCACAAGGGTAAAACAAGGGACTTAACAGTATCCTAAATCCAGAACTTTTCCTATTTAACTTCAAGAATAAATCTTTCTGGATCTTCTGTTTTGGAAAAACAGCATAAGGGAGAAGAGAGGATACCAGGAAAGTCCAAAAATGAAATGGACGTGTTTTGTTCCTTTTTAGTTTCCCCCAGGCATTGTACATCATTTTTATCATCATCTACTCCTCAGGGAAACTGCACCAATATGCCTTCTCTCCCATCACTGTATTATAAGAAAGTCCACCTTTTTAAAATCACAGACTCCTTCGATAATTTTACAAAAGCTACACACCTGCTCTCCAGAAAAATGCACATACATCTGCAAAACACTGTGCATATCAAAGGGAAATCCATGAAGGTTAGATCATCTACTAATAAAAATGCTTTTCCTAACATTACCAATGTTGCTGTTCTCATTAATTTGTTTTATCAAATACTTTGCCAACAAAGGTCCGTCTAGTCAAGGTTATGGTTTTTCCAGTGGTCATGTATGGATACGAGAGTTGGACTGTGAAGAAAGCTGAGCACCGAAGAATTGATGCTTTTGAACTGTGGTGCTGGAGAAGACTCTTAAGAGTCCCTTGGACTGCAAGGAGATCCAACCAGTCCATCCTAAAGGAGATCAGCCCTGGGTGTTCTTTGGAAGGAATGATGCTAAAGCTCAAACTCCAGTACTTTGGCCACCTCATGGAAGAGTTGACTCATTGGAAAACACTCTGATGCTGGGAGGGACTGGGGGCAGGAGGAGAAGGGGACAACAGAGGATGAGATGGCTGGATGGCATCACGGACTCGATGGACATGAGTCCAAGTGAACTGCGGGAGTTGGTGATGGACAGGGAGGCCTGGCGTGCTGTGATTCACGGGGTCGCAAACAGTCGGACATGACCGAGATTAATAACTGACTGAACGGATGTTTATTTTTCCCCTACTTTATATCTGCAAAATTCTGCTTTTACTCATTTGTCTTAAGCTTATTTTGTCTATTTAAATAGACTAACTACATGGTCTTTGCTCAACAAGTATCTCTGGAATTGGATGGAAACATTGCTAATTCAGGGTCTTCTCTAGGCCTTTGACAGAAATCACAGTCAGAGGAAAATGTGTTTTTTTAAGTGTTTATCATTATGAATGTACAGCACCTGAAAGCTCAGTGTTTTCCAATATTTCAATGATATCTCTTAAAAAGCTACATTAAGCCTAGATAGCAGTGCTGCAAAAGCCACAGCTGCTAATGTCTAGGAACTGGGAGTTCTTGATTCTAGACTTGGCTTTGACACTGTTCATTATATAGCTGCTGCTGTTAAGTCGCTTCAGTCATGTCCAACTCTGTGCGACCCCATAGACAGCAGCCCACCAGGCTCCTCCGTCCCTGGGATTCTCCAGGCAAGAACACTGGAGTGGGTTGCCATTTACTTCTCCAATGCGTGAAAGTGAAAAGTGAAAGTGAAGTTACTTAGTTGTGTCCAACTCATAGCTACCCCATGGGCTGCAGCCTACCAGGCTCCTCCGGCCATGGGATTCTCCAGGCAAGAGTACTGGAGTGGGGTGCCTTGCCTTATCCGGTTCACTATATAGACCCTTAGACAAAAAGCATAACTATAAGGCCTGAAGGTTTTCAGATAGAAATGAAAACTACGTTTGTTCTAGAAAATGAAGATTTTTGTCAATCTGCTCAGTTCAGTCGCTCAGTCGTGTCTGACTCTTTGCAACCCCATGAATGGCAGCACGCCAGGCCTCCCTGTCCATTACCAACTCTCTGAGTTCACTCAAACTCACGTCGATCGAGTCGGTGATGCCATCCAGCCATCTCATCCTCTGTCGTCCCCTTCTTCTCCTGCCCCCAATCCCTCCCAGTATCAGAGTCTTTTCCAATGAGTCAACTCTTCGCATGAGGGGGTCAAAGTACTGGAGTTTCAGCTTTAGCATCATTCCTTCCAAAGAAATCCCAGGGCTCATCTCCTTCAGAATGGACTGGTTGGATCTCCTTGCAGTCCAAGGGACCCTCAAGAGTCTTCTCCAACACCACAGTTCAAAAGCATCAATTCTTCGGCACTCAGCCTTCTTCACAGTCCAACTCTCACATCCATACATGACCACTGGAAAAAACATAGCCTTGACTAGACGGACCTTAGTCGGCAAAGTAATGTCTCTGCTTTTGAATATGCTGTCTATGTTGGTCATAACTTTTCTTCCAAGGAGTAAGTGTCTTTTAATTTCATGGCTGCAATCACCATCTGCAGTGATTTTGGAGCCCCAAAAAATAAAGTCTGGCACTGTTTCCCCACCTATTTCCCATGAAGTGATGGGACCAGATGCCAGTTTCTGTAAAATGAGGTGAAGAGGAGATAAAAGAAATGATGTGGAAAGACACTGAGACATAAAATATTTCAACTACCATTTAAAAATTAACTATTTTCATAAATTGCAATGTTCTGATCATCAAGTTACATGCACTGGATTTTGGCAAAAACAACAGCATGGAAATTCACTTTTAAAGAAACATCAAATTGTGCTTGGTGTTACTTGAAAAGTAAAATCCTCAGAATTCTGAAGGTCTAGTTTTACTAATTTATTCTGAATTTTTATATTAATACGTAGAGAATAACAAAGACTGTTTCAGCTGTCACTACTTTAACCTTAGAATACTATACTAAATTTGATATCCATTTTATTTCTTATTTGTAATAAAAATATACATGCACACTTAAATATCAAATACTCTGTAACTATAATGTTATAATGTTCCTGATACTTCAGTTAAAAAAAAAAGAGAGCACCTGGGGTAGGGGTTGACTTCACTGCAAACAAGAAAAGATTAGGAGCAAACAAAGTGAAACAAAATGAGTTCTCTGCTTTCCAGGCTTCTTTAGCTGTTCTGACCAATTCTTTTCTCCAAAATGTACCTGCAGTTTTAAGCAAACCAATTTTTAAAAAATACATAAATAAATAAAATCAGGTGCTAAAACTGAGATGACAGGAGGGTTGAAATTATCTGATGAGGATTTTAGAACAGCCATCATAAAGATGCTTCAATGAATAATTACAAACATATTTGTAACTGAACCCAATAAATGAAAAGCTGGAAACTCTTGGCAAAGAGTTTATAAAATAAAGTGACAGGCTTTATTTTCTTGGAGATGGTGACTGCAGCCATGAAATTAAAAGATGCTTGCTCCTTGGAAGAAAAGTTATGACCAGCCTAGACAGCATATTAAAAAGCAGAGACATTACTTTGCCAGCAAAGGTCCATCTAGTAGTCAAAGCTATGGTTTTTCCAGTAGTCATGTATGGATGTGAGAGCTGGACTATAAAGAAAGCTAAGTGCCGAATAATTGATGCTTTTGAACTCTGGTGTTGCAGAAGACTCTTGAGAGTCCCTTGGACTGCAAGGAGATCCAATCAGTCCATCCTAAAGGAAATCAGTCCTGAATGTTCATTGGAAGGACTGATGCTGAAGCTAGGACTCCAATACTTTGGCCATCTGATGTGAAGAACTGACTCATTTGAAAAGACCCTGATACTGGGAAAGTTTGAAGGTGGGAGGAGAAGGGGACAACAGAGGATGAGATGGTTGGATGGCATCACCAACTCAATGGACATGGGTTTGAGTAAACTCTGGGAGTTGGCAGTGGACAGGGAGGCCTGGAGTGCTACAGTACATGGGTTGGCAAAGAGTCGGACACAGTTGAGCAACTGAACTGAACTTGGCAAGGAAATGAAAGATATAAAGAAAAACCAAGTGTCAGTTTTAGAACTAAAAACTACAGTAATCAAAATTTTAAAACTCAATGGATGACTTTAAAAGTAGTGAAGTTAAGTCCTACCCCAGGTGCTCTTTTTTTGACTGAAGTACAGTTGATTTACAATGTTGTGTTAGTTGCCGGTGTACAGTGAAGTAATTAGGTTATATATATATTTTTTCATATTCTTTTTCATGACAGGCTATTGTGTGTGTGTGTGAGCTCAGTCATGTCCAACTCTTTGAGATCCCATGGACTGTAACCAGCCAGGCTCCTCTGTTCATGGGATTTCCCAGGCAAGAATACTACAGGGGGTTGCCATTTCCATACTGTTTTCCATAGCGACGGCACCAATTTACATTGCCACCAACAGTGCAGGAAGGTTCCCTTCTCTCCACACCTTCTCCAGCATTTGTTATTTGTAGACTTTTTAATGATGGCCATTCTGACCCATGTGAGGTGATACCTCATTGTAGTTTTAATTTGCATTTCTTTAATAATTAGTGATGATGAGCATCTTTTCATGTGCCTGTCTTCTTTGGAGAAATGTCTCTTTAGGTCTTCTGCCTGTTTTTATTGTGTTGTTGGTTGATTGTTTTTGTTTTTTTTTTAAACTAAGTTGTATTACCTGTTTTATATTTTGGAAATTAAGGCCTTGTTGGTCACATCATTTGAAAGTGATGTTAAAACATAACAGACTGATCTACAAGCTTGTCATCTGTCTAAATATGAAGTTAATTTCCAGGTGGTTTTTTCAGAGTCAAAGCTGACAGGAGCTCCAGCTCCAGCACACAATCCCTCCTTATCATCTAGCTCCACGACACTAGTAGGTATGAGAAGCAAAACGTAAAACGTGCAAAAAGGAGAGAATCATAACTGAACGCAAGCTCTCTAAGACTCCGCCAATATGAAAACTCTGGAAGTCAGAGTTAAACAGAAAATTCAGGGGCTTTCCTTGTGGTCCAGTGGCTAGGACTCTATGCTCCCAATGTAGGCGTCTGGGTTCAATCCCTAGTCAGGGAATTGGATCCCACATGCCAAAACTAAGAGTTCAATTGCTGCAACTAAGACCTAGTACAGCCAAATAAATAAATAATAAATTTTTTAAAAAAAGAAAAAGGAGAGAGAGAAAATGCACAGGCAGAGCATTTGGCTCCAGGATGCTTACAATTAAAAGTAAAAACAAGAGAGTGTTTCTCTTTTTATTTGCACCATGCCTAATGCTCAAAAACACTAGAACTTCAGTTCCTGAGTTTCTCTCACCTTGCTGAAGAATCAAATCTACAACTGGCACCCTTGAGATTATAGGAAATAATCCTATTCACACTGACTCGACAACCACTGACCTGGTTCCTCAGGCACTGGGAATGGCTAACCTGCCTTGTTCTACTTTGTCCTTCTCATGAAATAATTCCCAAAGCCTTGTAGCACTAGTTCCCCTGTTTGCAACCTCCTGTTTTAGAATCTAGCATTAAAGAAGTGTCACTTGTCAAATATAATAACCACCATTTCCTTTTTGCTAAAAAGTTAACATTTTAAATACCCCTGGTGGCTCAGATGGTAAAGTGCCTGTCTACAATGAGGGAGACCCGGGTTTGACACCTGGGTTGGTAAGATCCCCTGGAGAAAGAAATGGCAATCCACTCCAGTACTACTGCCTGGAAAATCCCATGGACAGAGGAGCCTGTTAGGCTACAGTCCATGGGGTTGCAAAGAGTCAGGCATGACTGAGTGACTTCACTTTCTTTCTTTCTTTCTTTAACATTTTAAAAGACAGAAATCATATAATCCTATTGATCTGTTTTCAATCTGGTATAGTATGTATTTTTAATATAGTTGCAATTATTATGGTGTATTATATGTTTACAGCTGGACATGGAACAACAGACTGGTTCCAAATAGGAAAAGAAGTATGTCAAGGCTGTGTATTGTCACCCTGCTTATTTAACTTATATGCAGAGTACATCATGAGAAACGCTGGGCTGGAGGGAGCACAAGCTGGAATCAAGATTGCTGGGAGAAATATCAATAACCTCAGATGTGCAGATGACACCATCCTTATGAAGTGAAGAACTAAAGAGCCTCTTGATGAAAGAGAAAGAAGAGAATCAAAAAGTTGGCTTAAAGCCCAACACTCAGAAAACTAAGATCATGGCATCCAGTCCCATCACTTCATGGCAAATAGATGGGGAAACAGTGGAAACAGTGGCTGACTTTATTTTTGGAGGCTCCAAAATCACTACAGATGGTGACTGCAGCCATGAAATTAAAAGACACTTATTCCCTGGAAGGAAAGTTATGACCACCCTAGACAGTGTATTAAAAAGCAGAGACATTACTTTGTCAACAAAGGTCCGTCTAGTGAAGGCTATGGTTTTTCCAGTAGTCATGAATGGATGTGAGAGTTGGACTATAAAGAAAGCTGATTGCCAAAGAATTGATGCTTTTGAACTGTGGTGTTGGAGAAGACTCTTGAGAGTCCCTTGGACTGCAAGGACATCCAACCAGTCCATCGTAAAGGAGATCAGTCCTGGGTGTTCATCGGAAAGACTGATGTTGAAGCTGAAATTCCAATACTTTGGCCACCTGATGTGAAGAACTGACTCATTGGAAAAGACCCTGATGCTGGGAAAGATTGAGGGCAGGAGAAGGGGACAACAGAGGATGAGATGGTTGGATGGCCATCACCAACTCAATGGACATGGGTTCAGGTAGACTCCGACAGTTGGTGATGGACAGGGAGGACTGGCATGCTATGGTTGGTTCATGGGGTCGCAAAGAGTCAGACACGACTGAGTGACTGAACTGAAGTGAACTGGATGTAAAGATGCACCAGCCATGTCAGCTCTCAAACAACTGAACACAGGAGTTGACTCAGGCATTCTGACTGGTTAGCAAGATGTCCTTTTCCTTCCCTCTCCTTTATGATCAACATTCAAGTGGCAGACCATTTCTAGTGCAACAAAGGTAGCTACACAAGCAGACTCATTCTTTAGGAGAAGCCAGGACTATTCTGATACAAAGCAGCAGTGTGGCCATACCAGATCTGAACCTGACATAGCAGCTTTGCCAAAGACAAATAAAAACTCTACACAATGAGAAATTTCCCCTAATAGGATGATTTCCAGCCAAGGCTACTCCTCATTTCCTGAGGTTGCTGGCTCACTTAACTGGCAATCAGGGCCCTATGTGAAAATCTAAGTGGAGGCTTCTAACAGGAAATGGAGAATGAGGCCATTTAGGAAATACCCTGTTTCTAGAGGGGAAAAAAGCTACATATGAATGAATATCTCATTATTCTTGGGTGGAAACAAATTTTTAACTGTTTTTAAGAAGATCATGAAATGATTCTAAAACAAGAAAAATAAGAAAACAGCACTCAAAAGTAACACTTAAAATTACGTATTGCAAAAAAAAAAAAGGCAGTATTTCACAGCTTCTAAGTATTTAAAACAGAGTCACAAAAGCAAAATGAAAGACTAAAATAATAAGGAAGTCTCCTAAGAGACAGATTAAAAAAAAAAAAAAAGCTCAGTGAGATAAGAATATTAAGGCAAACATAAGAAAAATTATCAGGAATTCCCTGGTGGCCTAGTGATTAGGATTCCAGGCTTTCACTGCCATGGCCTATGTTTCATGCCTAGTTGAGGAACTGAAATCCTATAAGCTGTACTGTAGCCAGAAAAAGAAAAAGAATAAAGTAATAATAAAAATTAAAACTGAAAGAAAAGAAAGAGGGAAATTACCAAAAAATTCATTAGACGTATAGAGAGAAGAGGCCTTTCAACATTGAAGAAACTGAAATGATTATTTAAAGAAGAAATTTAAGAAATTCTCCAGGAACAAAAAAGAAAAAAAATGAAAGATTAATAAAATTTTAAGAGGTAAGGGGAAAGGAGAGACAGACAGTAGCAGATTAAAAGAGCTCTAACACATGAATAACTTGAGTTCCTAAAAAATGATACAGGAACAAATGGAACAAGTAATATTCAAATACAGAAGAAAGTTTTCTTCAGATGAAGAAAGAGCTCAAGGGTATCAGGTAAGATTAATGAAAAATGAAGGGATGAGTACCTAAAAATATTTTAGTGAAAAGCACCATCTATCGACATTCTTCTCAAGATAAAATGACCCCAAAAATGGCAATCCAAGGATTCTATACCCAGCTATGTGGCATTCACCTATGAAAAGGAGTCCATCCTGCTCTAGGTGCCTTGCTAAAATAAACACTGTATCACTGACCCTGAGCAAAGGAAAGCAACTCAGTGCAGTTCTTCATGTATTTAAGTACCTACATCTACAACATGACTCCATCATCCTGTCCCTCTTTAATTAAATAGAGTGACCATCAGCCCCAAGGGCAGTCAATAAGTAGACTACACAGCTGTTCAACAGATGTTGCGAAAGAAAAACTATGCTAGAAGTAAGCATAAGGGATAGTGACTGACCAAATCAATCAGCATCTCACTTAGGGGAGAGAAATGTGAATCACACAGACAAGTCTGAGAAAAGTGAGAACAAAAGTAGAAAAAGTAAATAAATAAAGAGAAAAAGCAAACAATTATTATGTCTCCATTCCACACTGACAAATTTCTGAGGTTCAAGCAATAACAGGATGGCCTGTTTATTGTGACTGCATGCATCCTGAATCTTTTAGTTCCCCAAGTAAACTCTATTCTCTTGAGGAACTGATTTCTCTTCTTCCCAGGAAACCTAGTCGTGTGGCTTGGCTGGTTTTCACAAGGCTAAGCTTACATTTGATTTATCTTCATATCTTTATTCTTTATGCATCTTCAGAAGTGAGGGAAAAAATAGTGCATTTGAGGTATCTCTGGTAGTTTGATTACGGTTGGAAGCTAAAGACTGGGGACAGAAAATAGCAAGAGTGAAGGCCTGGGTTCAAATCTTGGTTGGAGAACTAAAATCCTGCATGCTGCAAAACATGGCCAAAAAAAATTTTTTTTTAATTTTAAAAACCTTAAAAAATAAGGTCTCCTTAAAGAAACTTCTAGTGGGAAGGAAGGGAGACTGCTGTTTGTCCTAACAAAATGTATAGTACCTTACTGCCTGACCCTTTGAAGTATACATGCATAGAATTTTGATCAAAATTTTTTTTATTTTTTTTTTATTTTTTTATTTTTTTTCGTTAACTGCACATTTATTTTGGCACTCTTACTGTGCAAATCAATTTTAAATTTTATTTATTTTTACATGTTTCAATGCCATTTCCCCATCTCATCCCACCCTCTCCCTCTCTCTCTCCCCCAGAGTCCAAAAGTTCACTCTATAGATCTGAGTCTCTTTTGTTGTCGCATACAGGGTCATCATCCCCATCTTTCTAAATTCCATATATATGCGTTAGTATACTGTATTGGTGTTTTTCTTTCTGGCTTACTTCACTCTGTATAATCGGCTCCAGTTCCATCCATCTCCTTAGAACTGATTCAAATGTATTTTTTTTAATGGCTGAGTAATACTCCATTGTGTATATGTACCA
>SJYQ01095312.1:343806-361833 GCA_006410935.1 Redunca redunca
TGTTTTGGAGAGGTTTAACCAATTTGCTCAGGTTACATAGCCAGTAAGTAAAAGCGCAGGCGCTCAAACTTAGGCAGTTCAACTTAAAGACCTATCTATATTCTTTATCACCATGGTAGGTTGCCATTCTCCTGGTCTGGAGAGTACAGGTATTTTTCCAGAAGGTATCCTTGTTAGCTTCCTCCATTTTGAATGGGAGAAGCTTAGGAAGGGTTCAGTAGGTGGCACCATTATGCGACAGGTATATACTAGAGGGCTTTACTGAGGATGAGAGGGTTGGAAAGGTTTACTGACTTTACATGGATGTTTTAATTGGATCTGGGTTTTTTAAATGCATTTGTACCTCTCCTTTGAAGCTTTTCTGACTGCTGCTAATGATGTTCTCTGTGTGTATGTGTGTGTGTGTACTGAGAAGGGGGGAGTAGAAATATTGTATACAAGAATTTCTTGTTATCAGAATGTCAGCTCTCCTAACTCAAGAATGAAACAAATTTAAAAAGCAACAGATATACACTGGGAAGCCATTGGAAGATCAGGGTAGAGTGTGACATGATCTGATTTCATTTTTAGAAGACAGCTCTGGTTACTGTTTGGAGAATGTGCCTCAGGGGAGCACAAACGGATGAGAAAGTGTGTGTATTAGATAGCTATTGCAACGGTCCAGACAGGAGGTGATGGTGTCTGCACTAAGTAGTGCAGGTGGCTGTTATTTATTCGCTAAGTCGTGTACGACTTTTTGTGACCCCACAGACTACAACGTAGAGATGGTGAAAAAGATCTGGGAAAATAAAGTATGTGAAGGATTAAGAATTAGTTTCCAAAGCCAAGGCAGAGTAGGGGAGCATTAGTAGTCTCTGGTACACAGATGTTTTTACATTTCAGGTTCATTCCTTCAATATTTATTGAGGGACTACTGTCAGGCACTTTGCCAAGTAACACAGAAACAGATACCCTCTCTACCCTCAAGGGTCTCAATCTCAGTCTAGTATCGGAATGGCTGCACCAGCCCATGTGCTGTCAATGCCTTAGATTCTGTTTGACTTTATCAAAGCTGAATGACATCTCCAATTTTAAGATCAAATCAACAATGTAATTTCCATCCAGGACCTTGAAGGGTTACAGTAGTCAACATCCCCCCACCCCGCCCAAAAAAAAAAAAATCAAAACCAGCAAAAGACCTGATATTCTCAGCTCAGCCCCCAAATCTTTGCTTCGGCTCATCTTAAACACAATTTCCCAAACTATAACTGAGCTCCTTAGCTTTCACTTTTTATTTTCATGGACTTAATTTCATAACTCATCCCCACAACTTGATGGTTGGTGCTGCTTTTCTAAGAAGGCAGACTGAAGGAACTACAAAATTATGAGACTGGAAAACAGTAATTCTCTCTGTACTCTTTCAAGATTGCACTGATAATGCCTCTTTCTTAGGAAGTCCCCGTGGTCCTAGGGAAATAAGCAGTGCTAACACCAGAAGAAAGGAATCAAGGTAGCTTCTTACACCTGGGTCTGCTCTAGGATTTAAAGGTGCAAAATAAAAACTAGCTGCTGAGACTTCCTCAGTTCCCTACTTTGCTCACTGAAGAGGGAAAACAGAACGTAGATACAGGATCAGGACAGAAGCCCTGGCTAAGAACAAAGAGCGTGTATTAACCTGAATCCCCTTCATGAATCACAGCCTTGTCATGGCAAAGGGGCTTGCAGAACTCAAAGAAGCTACGAGCCTTGCCGTGCAGGGCCACCCAAGACACACAGGTTATAGTGAAGAGTTCCAACGAACTGTGGTCCACTGGAGGAGACAATGGCAACCCACTCCAGTATTCTTGTCGCGAGAACCCCATGAACAGTATGAAAAGGCAAAAGTATACAACACCAGAAGATGAGGCCTCAGGTCAGAAGGTGTCCAACATGCTACTGGGATGAGATGGTTAAACAGCATCACCAACTCAACGGACATGAACCTAAGCAAACTCCAGGAGATAGTGGAGGACAGAGGAGCCTGGTGTGCTGCAGTCCATGGGGTCGCAGAGTCAGACATGAACTCAACAACAATAATTAACCTGAATAATCTGCTGGATGTGGCTCTCTTAACATCCCTAAATACAGTGAAAAGTATATAAAGGGAGAGCACAGAAATGTTCAAAGCAAAGGAATACTGAAAGGAAAAGAGTAAAGTGGGAAAAACTTAGGAGAATATACTTACAATGGAGGAATAACTAGCCTAAGCTCAAAACTTAAATTCAGCTTAGAGAAAACGGTGACTGTGGAAAAGGAATAACTGTTGATAAAGATGCCTGCTAAGTGTTATCATGGAGGATATACAAGGAAAAAAATTAGACAAGATTCTTAGAAATGTAGAGAACATTTATAGGTATGACAATACAAAAACACCTTCATTTCCTACCCTTTCAAGTTTTAGAAATGATGGCTAAGAGGCAGCTTCACACAAATGTATAATAACGTAGAATAAACTGAACATAGCAAGTATACACTTTTTTTAAAACCATTAACTGTTTCATGAAAAAAGAAAAAGAGCATGCTCCAAAAAAAATCTATAGGACATGAAAAAATTTTTCTTAATAACCAAAAATGTACACTGTAAGAGGCCATGAAGGATCATAATTATATTGATCCATATATTATAAATATTTATTTATACATTACAAAAGAAATGTTTATAATACATAGATTCAAAAGTGTAAGATTAAAACTATAAAGTAAAATGAATAGTATGTTGTGGAAACTACAAGGTGTTTTATTCACTCAACATTTTATTGAGGGTCAATTATGTATAAGAGGAGGTCTTAAGAGAGGTCAGAAAAGTAACTATGACATCACCAGTGCCCTTAAAGAACTGAGTCTAGCAGGGAAGCAGCCATATTATCCAAACAGGGAACAAGTGCTACAAGAGAACTGTTAACACACATTCATCTCTGCCTCCCCACCTCCCATTGCTTCTTAACTATTCTAATCTGGTTTCTACTCTCACCACCCCACCGAAACTGCTCTCGACAAGGCCTGTCACCTCCATGCCACCAAACCCAATGGACACTTTCCAGTTCTCATCTGACTCTACTGTACATTAACTCCTCACTCTTTGAAACAGGTTCATCTCGACTTCCGTGGCATCTGTGGATTTGTGTCTGCATATGAGGTGGCTCCTTTCCAGTCTCCTTTGTCATCATTTCTACCAAGGCCTCGGATTGTTGGAGTTCCCTTGAACTTGCTTTCATACTTTGTTTTGCTTTTACATTCACTCGCTAAATGATTATCATCTACTCCCATGGTTTAAAATATACCATCTTTGTGGTTACAATTTCCCAATGCCCACCTGCAGACCAGTCTTCCAGGTTTCTCAAACCTAATATTTCTGCAAGTGAACTCTTGACTAATCCTCCCACCAAGGCTCTTCTTTCACCAAATCTTTGGTACCTCAGTAAACAGTACTGCCATCATCCACTTGCTCAAGACAGAAATTTGTGAACCAACCCTCAAGGATCCCTTCTCTGTCACCCTCCATTTCCTAACAAGTCCTGTCAATCTTACCTACTTAACAGTGTGCAAATCAATCCACTATTCTGGATCTCTATTTCCATTAGCCTAAGCCATCCTCATATCACCTGGTCTATTGCAGTAGACTACTAATTAGCTTCCAGTTTTTAATCCTGTCCTCTTTAAAGTATTCTACACCCATTCTGCTGCTGCTGCTGCTAAGTCACTTCAGTCGTGTCCGACTCTGTGCAACCCCATAGATGGCAGCCCACCAGACTCCCCCGTCCCTGGGATTCTCCAGGCAAGAACACTGGAGTGGGTTGCCGTTTCCTTCTCCAATGCATGAAAGTGAAAAGTGAAAGTGAAGTCGCTTAGTCGTGTCTGACTCCTAGCGACCCCATGGACTGCAGCCCACCAGGCCCCTCCGTCCATGGGATTTTCCAGGCAAGAGTACTGGAGTGGGTTGCCATTGCCTTCTCCCCATGATTTTTTTGGGGGGGAACACGCCTCTTGACCCACATCAGGGATTGAACTCCATCCACAGCAGTGAAAGCCCAGAATCCTAACCACTATGCTACTAGAGTACTCTCGACCTCACAATTTTTTTTAATGTAAATTAGATCCTTCAAT
This sequence comes from Redunca redunca, assembly GCA_006410935.1. Classification (NCBI taxonomy): domain Eukaryota; kingdom Metazoa; phylum Chordata; class Mammalia; order Artiodactyla; family Bovidae; genus Redunca; species Redunca redunca. The sequence continues at coordinate 347,929 of SJYQ01095312.1, forward strand.
GGCTGCCCATAGGCAATCAAAATTTTGCCTTATCTGGGCCTGCTTACTTTTCAACTTATGCAGCTTTATTCTCTTCTGCTCTAGCCTATCATTGGGCCTTCTTTCAATTCCTAGAATATTATAATCTCTTTTCACCCACAGGACCTTCCAATAGGACCATTTCCTCTATTGGAAAGGCTCTTCTTCCATCCTACCCCAACAGTCTACTGATTATAGATAGCTCCTTCTCACCTTTTAGGTTTTAGTTGAAATCTCCACACTTCAGAGAGGCCTTCTTCAACCATTCATTGCAAAAAATAAAACTCTTATTTACTCCCAATTCTTTTTCTTTATAATATTTATGATGATTTGTACTTACATATTTATTTCTGATCACCTGTCATCTCCTCACCCACTAGTCTATGCCTTCCATGAAAGCAGGAACCATGTTGTTATCTACTACTTACAGCTATGAAACAAGCTTCTGTTGTTTAGGCCACCTTGTTTGTAGTACATTTTTACAGCAGCCCTAGCAAAGTAATAAAACTCTAAAAATCTCTGATGACTAACCTTAAAGATAATCAGGAATGTATAAAAAATGTATTTTCCTGGGGACTTCCCTCGTGGTCCAGTGGCTAAGACTCCAGGCTCCCAGTGCAGGGGGCCTGGGTTCAATTCCTGGTTAGGGAACTAGATCCCACATGTTGCAACTAAGAGTTCACAAGCTGCAACTAAAGATCCTGCATGCTGTAACTAGGACCTGGCATGGCTAAATAAATAAATAATTTTTAAATGTATTTTCCCATGATAAAAGCCCTATAAGTGGAACCGCAGTCAAATAAGCAGCAGTTTTATGGCTCCTAATATAGCTGACCATTGAACAACACCAGGGCTAGTGGCTCTGACCCTCTGCACAGTCAAGATTGCTCCCTATACGCAGTTGTTCTGTCTGCAGTCTCTACAGGTGCTGTGGTATCCATGGATTTAAACTGTGGGGACTTCCCTGGCAGTCCAGCACTTAAGACTGTGCTTCAGGGGGCATGGGTTCCATTCCTGGTCAGGGAACTAAGATCCTGCATGCTATGTGGCAAAAAAAATAAAAATAAAAACTGTGAATCGTGTAGTACAACATTATTCACTACTGAAAAAAAGTCCACAAATAGTGAACCCCAGCAGTTCAAACCTGTGTTGTTCAAGGGTCAACTGTACATAACATCTCATATGACTGATCTTTCCTTTACATGGTCTCATATATTCTTTAAGTTCTTTCTAGGATCCCCAGAGATGGTTAGGACAAGAAATATTAGTCCCCTTTTACATCCAAGAAAACTGGCTCAGGAAATTCAGTGCTAGTAATCAAACCTAGCATTCTTTTCAAAAGACTAGAGATGAACTGTCTAATATGATAGCCTGCAGCCATATGTGATTATTTAAAGTAATCAAAATTAATTAAGGAGTCAGTCCTAGGTTGTACCAGCCACAATCAAAACCTCAATAGCTACATGGTGACTAGTGGTCACCATGCTGAAAAGCACCAATGTGGAACATTTTCTTCATCACAAAAAGTTCTATCCCATATCACTGCATTAGCACATGCTGAGGACCTGGAATGCAGGGTCACAATGCTTGGCACGACAGATCTTTGAATAAGTGCTAAAACTGGTTAACCAGGATCCTCAAGCAATTTCCTCAAGAAATTGCTCATGATGATTCAGCAGAGGACATCTGTAACATAATAAGGGCAGGAGCCAAGGTAAGATACACTGAAGCATAATTACAACAAAGTACATCTGAGAGACCACAGGAGCCTCTCAAGGGTACTCACAAATACTGTGACTCATCCTAGATTACAATGGGCAAATAACATGCATAGTAAGGTGGTAGATTCATGCTTACAAAGAAAAATGTCTAGCTCCACATTATAGAAACACTCAATAATTCTACCATAATAATTATGCTTTTTTAAACCTATGTCTACACCTAACTAAATTTTCATTTTACTAGAAATCCTGGAAAATCATCTAAGTAGGTTAAGCCCTAATTCCTAAAAGATTCATTGTTCTCTGGACCTCAAAACAATGTACTATTTTTTAATAGATACCATTGAGTATTTAATATGTACCATGAATTATATATTAAATTTTATAAAGAAACATGGTATTATTTAAATATTTTAAACATACAGAAACAAATTATAACCACACCTATACATAACAGCTAGACTGACTAGATCTCAACATTTTGGTATATTTGCTTCAGATCTTTTTTTTCAAGATTTAATAAAACATTACAGATAACGTTAAAATACCTACTTAATCCTATTCCTTCCCTTCCTTTAAGTATCCATTATCCTGACAGTAATACGTGTCATTCCAGTCCAAAAAAATTTTTACTACATATATTTGTGTCCATAAATAATATACAGTACTGTTTGGATGTTTCTAAATGTTAAATATATGGCATTATATTGAACAAATCTGCAAACTTTCTTTCCTACACTTTTTGGTTTGAGATTTATCATTATTGATAAGTGAAGCTTAATTTATTCATGTAACTTAGTTTAGCATTCTATTTCATGAACATATCACAATTTATTTATACAGACTTCTACTGTGAGACTTTCAGGTTCTTTCCAAATTCTTGCCATTGCAAATAATGCTGCAATGAACATTCTCCTGCATGTCTCCTTTGGCCAAGTACATGGACTGGAATTCACCAGATTATAAAGTATACGTGTCTCAACTTTGGTAGGTATTGCCAGATTGCACTCCAAGTGGTCATATAAACGTACACTTCCACCTACTACATTGTTGTTATTATTCAGTCGCTAAGTTACGTCCGACTCTTTGCGACGCCATGGATGTAGCACGCCAGGCTCCCCTGTCCTTCAGTATTTCCCAGAGTTTGCTCAAACTCATGCCCATTGAGTCAATGATGCTATCCAACCATCTCATCCTATGTTGCCCCCATCTCCCAGTATCAAGATCTTTTCCAGCAAGTCAGCTCTTTACATCAGGTGGCCAAGGTATTGGAGCTTCATTGTCAGCATCAGTCTTTTCAATGAATATTCAGGGTTGATTTCCTTTAGGATTGACTGGTTTGATCTTGCTGTCTGAGGGACTCTCAAGAGTCTTCTCCAGCATCACAGTTCATATAAGTTCCCAAAATAATACTTATCAAAAAACTTCATGTGTCAAATAATTTACTAAATAAGAAATAATTGTCCATACTCAACAACAATTTTGAAGTAACAAACCAGCTTGCAATTTCATAGCTCTTGGAATAAAGACAAAATTTGTATAAATACAACAAAATCCAACAAAGCCAAAATATTTGAATTTCTCCAACGTCATCTTTCTTTCAATGCCTGTCTGTAAAACAGGAGCTATGGTAGGCACTTAATCCTAACAACATTATAGAAAAATGTTTTTCAAATTTTTTTTTAACCCAGCCTATAGTTTAAGAAACATGTCTTACACTGCAACAAAGTTCCCATCTGCTTACATCTATTTGTATATATGTATGTTCAGTTGCTAAATTCTGTCCGACTCTGCGCAGCATGCCAGGGTTCCTTGTACTTCATGATCTCTTGGAGTTTGCTTAAACTCATGTTCATTCAATCATCTCATCCCCTGTTGTCCCCTTCTCCTCCTACCCTCAATCTTTGCCAGCATCAGGGTCTTTTCCAATGAGTTGGCTCTTCACATCAGGTGGCCAAAGAATTGAAGCTATGAAACAAAAGTCTCACAAAATAATACTTTTCTAGCTGGTTTCAAGACTAATTAATTGTGCCTACAGTTTGAAAAAACACTACAGTAGGGTGTACAACTTTCCATTTTACATATTAACTAAAACAGAGAGTTTGAGTAACTTATCCAAGGTCTCACATTTAAATAGACAGTGAAATCTGAAATTCAAACCCAGTTTCAAAAGCCACACTTCTTGCAGTCCACAACTTTCTCCTTGCAATACACTATTTGTACTAAATCCACACCAACTGAAATAGCTAATGCTTCAGTTTATGCTCACATGAACAAAAGCACAGAAAAATAAATTCTGTAAAAATATGGTGATGTGACTAAACAAAAGTTGCAAAACAGTAATATACATATGATTTCATTCAAGGATTACATTTCTGAAATAGTCAAATATCAGTGCTAATCCTCCACTTTACTATGCTATTTATCATAACTTAAGTACTGATGAAGTATAAATATGCTACCCTGTCCTTGGGGGAAAAAAAGGCTTAATTTCTCAAAGAATCAAAAATGTACTACTCATGAGCTCCTTCTCAAACCAAAAGACAAACAACTTACTTACGTCAAACTTTAACAAAGCCAATGACTAATTCTAAAGTAAATACAGTCCAGGTTATAACTGAGCATGTGCAAGTGCTCAAGTGTATCTTTTTTAATGTTTTCTAAATAAACAAACCTCAGTTGGAATAGTTTAGATTAATACACAACCAGATTTCTATGGTTACTATTTATCAGAAATAATTCCAGCTTAGTTATACACACATTGCACAAGGTCAGTCTAACCATCTATCCACCTAATTCCTTGCTTAGGCAGCTCATTCAGACTACAGTAGAATGGAAAGAAAAATAAGAACATTATTGATTCATTCAGCTTAATGTTTTAACTTCAATGCCTAAAACTACTAAAACGAAATCTCTTATCTTGCATGTAAATCACAACTACTTCTTAGTCTTTATTAAAAATCCATTAAGTATCCCACAGGGAAGCCCACAGGTTATTAATTGCTGATATGCAACTGATACATATACACATTAAATCAAAGCAAATGTTTACTGAGCATTACTTATTACATGCGGAGAAGGTAACAGCACCCCACTCCAGTACTCTTGCCTGGAAAATTCCATGGACAGAGGAGCCTGGTAGGCACTTATATGAAAGAGTCTGTGGTCCTGTTGAAGATATCTCAAAGTAGCTACAAGCTAGAATTCATCATTAATATATGTGTGTGCATGGGCATGTCTGCATGTGTGTGGTGTAGTTTTTAGTAACTTAAGTTCCTTCTACAGTTGCTACAAAAAGTACAGACCTCAATCTCAAGAAAGGTAGACAGTAAGTTTTCTAGACATTACATAAATAGCATTTACAGATCACAGCAAGAAACAGCAGTTAACATCCTAAAAGGAGAACAGAGGCTATAAGTGACTTTAGATCAGACTTCTGCTAGAAATGGCCGGACCATTCTAAGGAAAGCAATAGCTACTGACATCACAAAGACACGTTTGGCAACCAATCCTCAATTATCAAATATTGGTGTAATTTCATGTCAGTGATTTATTATGATTTCATTACAGTGATCACTTGGACTTCCTCAACGGTAAAGAACCTGACTGGCAATGCAGGAGACACAAGAGACACAGGTTCAATCCCTGGGTCAGGAAGATCCCTTGGAGTAGGAAACAACATCCCACTCCAGTATTCTTGCCTGGATAATCCCATGGGCAGAGGAGTAGTCCATAGGGTTACAGAGTTGGACACAAGTGAGCATTCGCGCACACCCAGTGATCTCTTAACTGTAAGCACATCAGCATTATTAACACAGTAATATATTCCCTTCTTTGTCTATTTTACTTGTTTTTTCATATATACTTTCAAATAGCTTATAAGCTGCCATCATAATTTCAAATGGATCATTACATTGGTACCTCTTAAATGTTCTACAAGATCCTTTCCAGTTTCCAAAAATTAAAGATATAAACCCAGAAAGGTTTTGTCAAATTCTATTCTAAATGGTAATACTCCACTAGCAAAAAATCAGGGTAAGTTGTATATAAAGTATGATGCAATTTTATGTAAAAAAAAAAAAAGTTTATATACACACACATACTACAGAGACAGTAGAATTATAATTTTAATTTTTCTCTCAATGTACTTTCCAAAATTTTTAAAGTGAGCATTATTGCTCTTAAACTGAGGAAAAGTAATTGTCAAAGCTTTCCCTACCATCACCCAGATGAAACCTATAATGTCACTTATCATATTCTGTTTTGTAACATAGTTATATTCTCTCATATCTGTCTTCCCTGTTAGACTGCAACCTAGTTGAAGAATAGACCACATCTGTTTATCTTTGTAAGCAACATAATATAGTGTATACAATAATGCCTTATATGGGTTAAGGCTGTATTGTGCTTCAGATGAAAACAGTAAGGCGTATTAGGCAAACTTCATAGAGAGCACAAGACCAACAGTGAACTTTAGTCTCTTGAATAAACTCCTGTTGAATCCATGACAAAAATACATATACTAAATGCATGCATATACCAACATGATAGTTCTCTTAATCAGATATATTCAAGACTGCTGCTGCTGCTGCTAAGTCGCTTCAGTCGTGCCCAACTCTGTGCGACCCCATAGACGGCAGCCCACCAGGCTCCCTCATCCCTGGGATTCTCCAGGCAAGAACACTGGAGTGGGTTGCCATTTCCTTCTCCAATGCATGAAAGTGAAAGTGAAGTCACTCAGTCATGTTTGACTCTTCGCGACCCCATGGACTGTAGCCTACCAGGCTCCTCCATCCATGGGATTTTCCAGGCAAGAGTACTGGAGTGGGTTGCAAAGAGTCAGACACAACTGAAACGACTTAGCACGCATGCAGTAAGACTCAAAACAGTTCTCCTGAATCCAAAATCCTGGATTTCCCATTATACCACATTTCCTCCCAAGGAGGAAATGGGAATTTAAGTTGTAAACTATATTAAATGAGAGCCATAATGAACTCTCTACAAACAGAGTGTCTATATATATATTACAGCAGGTGTTTTATAGCAGTCAACAAACACCTGCTATAATGTTGCCCCTGAATACATCCTCTGGAAACAGAAACCACTGCTATAGTGAGACTGATTCACAGGCAACAATGCACAAAACCATTTTCCCCTAAACATTTATAAAATAACTTTTTTGTTCCAAAGCACTATCCTATATATTAATTTTGTATTTTATAGTTTATAGTTCTTGTTGTTCAGTTGCTCATTTGTGCCCGACTCATTGTGACCCCATGGACTGCAGCACACCGGGCTTCCCTGTCCTTCACTATCTCCTGCAGTTTGCTCAAACTCATGTCCATCAAGTCAGTGATGCCATCCAACCATCTCATCCTATGGTGCCCCCTTCTCCCCCTGCCCTCAATCTTTCCCAGCATCAGGGTCTTTTCCAGTGAGTCAGCTCTTTGCTTCAGGTGGCCAAAGTACTGGAGCTTCATCATCAGCATCAGTCCTTCCAATGAATATTCAGGGTTGATTTCCTTTAGGATTGCCTGGTTTGATCTCCTTGTAGTTTATAGTTAGGCAGAAAAATCTAAAGTCAGCCACACAGTACATAAAAGTGCTAATTTCTGCGGGCCCATTGAGAATAATAAACTAATTAGGTTATCATGAGAATTAAATTATTAATCCTTATCTACTTATTAGTAAGAGAGTTTGGCCAAAAGTAAGGGTTCATTAAATGTTAGTTTTAATTATATTTTAACAACTCTGAAAAAAAATCCATTTTATAATCAATGATGCATCATAGTTCAATCAACAGTATTTTTTCTTAATGATACATAAAATGATGCTTCTTGCAATCTCTGGCAAGAGATTTTATAGTTGATGAAATATAGTATTATATGAAATATAAGACGCTGCTGAGCAAACATTTACCCTGCCACCACTCTTCCACTCAAAAGATTCCAAGCAGTACACCAAATCTACATCTCTAACCCTGCTCTCCCAAGACGTGTTTCCGTTTGTGACATGTGGACAGATTGGCAGCACCTCAAATTTAACAAGTCCAAAATCAAAATCAACGCCTCAGAAGCCGTTATTCTTTGTTTCTGATCCAAATTAATGACACCTTAAAGAAAAACTTGCACCTGAAACTTTGTAAATCACCTATACATCAATCAATCAATCAACTAGTGGACTATCCTACAAATACTGTTACATACCAACAAGTTCAAATATTTAAAATGTTTCCACAAATTAAAAAAAAGAAAAAAAACCTGACTCCACCTTTACCTCCTTCCTCTCACTCTCCCAGTTGAGGCCTTTCCTGTCTATCAGTTGGAATCAAACAGTCCATCTCTGCACCCATTTTATTTTCTACTTCTACTCTGGAAATTACCAAACTGTACCTTGAAACATATTTAGTTGTACATATAGCTGTTTCGCCATCTTGGCTCTCAGTTTCTTGAGGGCAAGGCCCATTTCTTACTCATTTTTATATACCCAGGATGACTAGTTCAATGCCTCACCTGTAGCTAATTGCTCAGTAAATGTTTATGGAAGTGATCAATAAATGTTTATAAACTCTCTTTATAGGTTTCAGGATGTTTAAGCCCTTTATGAAGAGAGAAAAGGGGACTATCCTAGAGTAAATGCTTACAAAGTTATTTCACACACATGATCTCAGTTCAGTTCAGTCGCTCAGTTGTGTCCGACTCTTTGCAACCCCATGTACTGCAGCATTCCGAGCCTACCAGTCCATCACCAACTTTGGGAGTTTACTCAAACTCATGTCCACTGAGTTGGTGATGCCATACAACCATTTCATCCTCTGTCATCCCCTTCTCCTCTCACCTTCAATCTTTCCCAGCATCGGGGTCTTTTCAAATGAGTCAGCTCTTCACATCAGGTGGCCAAAATACTGAAGTTTCAGCTTCAACATCAGTCCTTCCAATGAACACCCAGGACTGATCTCCTTTAGGATGGATAGGATGGACTGGCTGGATGTCCTTGCAGTCCAAAGGACTCTCAAGAGTCTTCTCCAATACCACAGTTCAAAAGGATCAATTCTTTGGCGCTCGGTTTTCTTTGTAGTCCAACTCTCACATCCATATATGACTACTGGAAAAATCACAGCCATGACCAGACGGACTTTTGTTGGCAAAGTAATGTCTCTGCTTTTTCATATGCTGTCTAGGTTGGTCACAACTTTTTTTTCCAAGGAGTAAACATCTTTTTATTTCATGGCTGCAGTCACCATCTGCAGTGATTTTGGAGCCCAAAAACAAAGTCTGACACTGTTTCCATTGTTTCCCCATCTATTTCCCATGAAGTGATGGGACCACATGCCATGATCTTTGTTTTCTGAATGTTGAGCTTTAAGCCAACTTTTCCACTCTCCTCGTTCACTTTCATCAAGAGGCTCTTTAGTTCTTCTTCACTTTCTACCATAAGGGTGGTGTCATCTGCACATCTGAGGTTACTGATATTTCTCCCAGCAATCTTGATTCCAGCTTGTGCTTCATCCAGTCCAGTATTTCTCATGATGTACTCTGCACAGAAGTTAAATAAGCAGGGTGACAATATACAGCCTTGATGTACTCCTTTTCCTATTTGGAACCAGTCTGTGGTTCCATGTCCAGTTCTAACTGTTGCTTCCTGGCCTGCATACAGGTTTCTCAAGAGGCAGGTCAGGGGGTCTGGTATTCCCATCTGTTTCCGAATTTTCCAGTTTATTGTGATCCACATAGTCAAAGGCTTTGGCATAGTCAATAAAGCAGAAATCTATGTTTTTCTGGAACTCTCTTGCTTTTTCCATGATCCAGCGGATGTTGGCAATTTGATCTCTGGTTCCTCTTTCTTTTCTAAAACCAGCTTGAACATCTGGAAGTTCACGTATTGCTGAAGCCTGGCTTAGAGATTTTTGAGCATCACTTTACTAGCGTGTGAGATGAGTGCAATTGTGCAGTAGTTTGAACATTCTTTGGCATTGCCTTTCTTTGGGATTGGAATGAAAACTGACCTTTTCCAGTCCTGCGGCCACTGCTGAGGTTTCCAAATTTGCTGGCATATTGAGTGCAGTACTTTCACAGCATCGTCTTTTAGGATTTGAAATAATTCAAGTGGAATTCCATCACCTCCACTAGCTTTGTTTGCAATAATGCTTCCTAAGGCTCACTTGACTTCACATTCCAGGATGTCTGATTCTAGGTGAGTGATCATACTATTGTGATTATCTGGGTCATGAAGATCTTTTTTGTACAGTTCTTCTGTGTATTCTTGCCACCTCTTCTTAATATCTTCTGCTTCTCTTAGGTCCATACCATTTCTGTCCTTTATCGAGCCCATCTTTGCATGAAATGTTCCCTTGGTATCTCTAATTTTCTTGAAGAGATCTCTGGTCTTTCCCATTCTGTTGTTTTCCTCTATTTCTTTACACTGATTGCTGAGGAAGGCTTTCTTGTCTCTCATTGCTATTCTTTGAAACTCTGCATTCAAATGGGTATATCTTTCATTTTCTCTGTTGCTTTTGGTTTCTCTTCTTTTCACAGCTATTTTTAAGGCCTCCTCAGACAGCCATTTTGCTTTTTTGCATTTCTTTTTCTCTGGGATGGTCTTGATCCCTGTCTCCTGTTCATCACAGGATCTCATTTAGGGCCATTTTGCTTTTTTGCATTTCTTTTTCTCGGGGATGGTCTTGATCCCTGTCTCCTGTTCATCACAGGATCTCATTTAGGGTTTAATTCTCAACTCCTAGGTACACTGAACAGATTCATTTGTAAATTGAAACTTCATAGTCAAGACACTTGCCAAAAGTTTTCCATGGTAGAAAAAAAAATTCAAACTCAAATCCAACTCTAAACCTCATGCTTTATCAACTTTTATCCTTCTGCCTCTCCCCCTCAGTGTCATGCCCACCAATCTTCTACCCTAACATGACCTACAAGGCCCTATTCTCCCTTGTCTTGACCTGTTTTCCCTCCCTCTCTGCATGCCAGTTGTAGTTGCCTTCTTTCAGCTCCTCCTCACCACAAAGCCTTTTGCACATATTATTTCTCCTGCCTAGAATATTTTTCTTCCCTTGTCTCACTAAGGCTTCCTCTTCTTTCAGATCTCAGTTCAACTTTCACTTCATTAGGTAATCCTTCTCGGACTTGAGCAGGTAACATTTCTGAGCACATGGTCTCATAACATTCTCTCCTTTATAGCACAAATCATGGCTGTATTTTTTTTCCTAGATGTAATTTTACATTAATTTGTATGATTCTTATTTACTTAATGTCTAGCTCCCTCACTAGTCCATGTAACTTCTAAGAAGGCAAGGGATTTTTTAAAATCACGATTCTGCCCCAAGTATGTGGCATAATAGCTACTGAAATAATGAATGAATGAATCCTTTAGCACTCCTCAAGCTTGCTAAATCATCTCAACCACCCCACCTTCAGCTAATAATCTTGCATTGTACTTTACACAGAAATCAGTTATTTTCTCTACTTACCCCCAACTCATCTTGACTTCTTATAGATCCCTTTCATCTGAGCTCCAAACATTCAAATTTCCTTTTTCTTAAGACCACTCTCAATGCTTCTCTTTTTTTGCCATACCCATAGGCATGGAGCATCTTAGTTTCTTGATTGGACCAGGGATCAAACTGTGCACCCTGGCAGTGGAAGCACTGGAAGTACAGTCTTAACCACTGAACTGCCACCCTTCTCTTCATTGCAAAACTTCTGAATGAGTAGCCTACACCTGCTGATTCCATTTATTCCCTTCCCTGATACTCTTCAACCATGTTGATATGATGCCTACTCTCACATTGCTTGCGTACATATGTGCATGCTAAGTCGCTTCAGTCGTGTCTGACTCTTTAGGACCCCACAGACTGTAGCCCACCAGGCTCCTCTGTTCATGGGATTCTCCAGGCAAGAATACTGAAGTGGGTTGCCATGTCCTCCTCCTGGGAATCTTCCAGACCCAGGGGTGGAACCTGCATCTCTTAGGTCTCCTGCAGTTAGCAGGCAGGTTCTTTACCAATGGTGCCACATGGGAAGCCCACTCTCACACTACCTCTAATGAAACTGTTCTCGTTTTCAAATTCAATGACCTTGTTTTTCTTTATCCTCAACCAGTATCATTCATCTCCATCATCTGCTCATTCCCTCTTGAAACTGCTTTTAGTCTAGGCTTCAGATACTGACACACCACCTCCCTTTTCCTACAGTTTTGACCACACCTATGAGTTTTTCTACCCAGTCCTTTAGGTACAGCATTAGCTCATTTTTCTCCTCTTTTATCCTCCATACACAATTTCACTCAAGCTAATGATTTTACTACCAAATACCTACAACTCCAAAATTTATCTCTAACACAGGCTTCTCTACTAAGCTATGGCTCTACATGTTTAGGTACCATTTTGAAGGGTCATCTGCAACAAGACTAATACTTCTAAACTCAACATATTTTACATGAAACTCATCTTACAGACACCATGAACTCAACTGAACCTAACAACTTTCTTTCCTCAACTGAGAAGTCTAGGATGACTTCCTGACTTAGATAAACAGATGTCACAGAGCTGGATGACGATGATTAACACTATTTTTATACTGAAGGAAGTGCTCACTCAATCCTGGGATAGTGCTAATCACTTTCACAATCATCTCAGTAATACTTAGCTATACCTATCTTCACCATCTCTAGTACTACTACCTTATCACAAGCCTTTATCCATCTCTCACTGGACACTCCAAGTGGACCCCATGCTTCCATTGGCTACCAACTCCAGTCTATTCACCACAAATTGGCTGTAAATCGAAGCATCGCTCTTGCTTAGAACCACTCAGTGGCTTCCAATGCTGTTTACACTAACACTGGCACTCTTTGGTATAAACTACAGGACCTCATATGACTTAGCCTCTGCCTACCTCTCTATATACCACTCTTCTAGTAACCCCTTTTTTTTCACCTTCCCCTCAAATATCTGCTTCCAATTCACTTTGCCTGAAAAACTTACCTCAGGTCTCTGATGGTTCCTTCTCATCATTCAGGTCTCAGCTCCAATGTTACCTCCTCAATGAGGCCTTCCTTGAAAATCCTACTTCAATTAGCTCTCACTCAGATCACTCTCAATCTCTTTATCCTACTTTCTTATCTTCACTGTATTTATGATTACCTGAATTTTATTGAGGTATAATTGATATTTGTACATTTTAATGTATATGACTTGAATCTTTTTTAATTATTAAAGTATGCATCATAACACATTTACAGGTGACTTGGAAAATACAGAAGAATGTTACATATAGTTCCACTGCATATTACAATTATTTTTAAGTACATAAATTAAGATTTTTAGTTGAAGTTTCAATATCAAACTCAAAATTAACAGAATAAATATATAGAGAAGTAGGATATAGTAGACCTGAAAAGCACTGTGAACCAATTCAACATAATTAAAATTTATACAATTTTCACACAACAGCAGGATATAAATTCTATTCAAAGTTCCCACAGACGATAAACTAGGAGACATTGGAACATATCCAGGGACATAAAAGAAGGTGCAAAAATGTCATGGTCTAAACATATCAAAATCATACAGAGTCTATTCTCTTGTCACTGTGGAATTACAGTAGAATCAATATCAAAAGATATTTGAAAATAATCCACATATTATTTTAAGTGCAATGTGACATTTACCAAGAGATATCTTCAACATAGCCATTGAAAGCCTAAGTAAAATTAGACTGAAAAAAACCACAGAGGTGACTGCAGAGAAGAAAGCATTTAAATGAGAAATTAATTTTGAAGATACTTTAAATAAAATCCCACACATTTGGAAATTAAATGTCCACTTTTAGATGAGGGGTGTATCTAAGAAGCCATAACAAGGAAAATTAGAAACTATTTATAATAGAACAAAAATGAAAACAGAATTTACCAGAATTTGTTGCAGCTGCTCAATGCAGTCAAATACAATGTGGAGTCTTAAATAAGGTATGAAAACAAATAATGGACACTAGTATAAAATTTTGTGAAATTTGAACAAAATCTGTACTTTAGTTAATAATACTGTATCACTTGTTAATTTCTTGTTTTTTTTAACACCATATTGTATATGTTGTTAAACATATAGTATAGTATTTCTCTATATAGTGGAATCAAAATTTCATAAATTTTTTTA
>SJYQ01095313.1:0-76941 GCA_006410935.1 Redunca redunca
CCTTATCCATTGTGCACCTGGGAGTGCATTAGTTAACATAGTTGGAATGTAAGAAAAACAAGTAGTAGCCTTGGAATTAATCACATCAAACCTTTGAGCTAATTGGTTCTTTCTTTGTTGTAACTCACTGCATCTTTGCTCCATGAGAATGTAACTCTGTTTAATACTTTCTGAGGCTGACATAGATTAGAAATATAAAGAAAAAACACTTCAAGGGAAAATAAGTTTTCAGGTTGAGCAGCCTTTATCAAAAGAGGGTCATAAAATGTCCACAGGCCTCCAAGGCCAGAAGATAATGTACACAACATTGTTTATAGGAAAGGTATGCAGAAAGCATCCTGGGTTTGATAAGGGAAAAACTGCTGGAGTGTTTGGGCTGACTCTGTATGACCTTGTATCTTTCATTTCCCTCTATGTACAAGTCAAGGTATAAAAGTTCCTTTTGAAAATAAAGTTAGGGGCCTTGCTTACTGAAGCTTGGTCTCCCTGTGTCATTCATTCATTCGCCAATGTCGTCCATCCTGAGGGTATCCCTGGACTCTACTGAGGCTGGTCCCCAGCATGGGAGATTCCATGGTCAGAGGAGCCTGGGGGGCTACAGTCCATGGGGGTCAAAGAGTCGGACACTGAGCACACACGCACGGATTGCCAGGCATGGATTTATATTTTTAACACATGTGAATATTAAATGCATAATTTTCTTGGAATTGATTGAATGTTCATTGCTGTTTCAGTTGGGGTTCAAAGACAGGGAATGTGTCAATCAAGTGCCAAGAACCTTGACCTTGTAACGTCTGCTGGAACACTATGCTAAGAAACGAGAAAACTAGTTTTCAAAGAAGTAGAATAATGAGTTAAGGAGTTGAGATTGGAGAGGAAAGGGAGAAGGAGAAAGAGAGAACTAGAGAGGCTTGGTGGCCAGTGCTTTCCTCCAAGTCCCAAGGGTAACAGGAGGGCAAGTGGTTCTCCCGGCTGGACCTCAGTGGGACCCCCTTGGAAAGTTTGACGAGACTCCCTTGAAATTTGAGGGAAGCAATGACACGTGTCTCACTTGGGTCTACAAAGGCTAAAGGCAAGAAACTGGTAGGCAGGCCTTCTTGAGAAAGGAAGGGGACTACTCTGAAGGTGGGTGGGTGGGGGGAGCTGCCCCTTTAGAGCTCCTTACAATTTTCTGTGGACCAAATGTGGAACCAGGCAGGCAGAGCTGGAAGAGAACTGTTGCCAGCACCACCCAGAGGTGGAGGGGAGCCCAGGACGGGTGCACAGCTGGAGGGCGGTAGTGGAGAACACAGGGGCGGAGGTATCCGGCCCAGGGAAGCTTCCCCTTGTCAAGGACCTTGTGGGTAAGTGAACCCAGCTGGCAGCAGGGTCCAAAAGCCTACAAACAGCTGGGAGTTTGAATGTCTCCCACCAGAGGGTGTCAAAGACAGATTGACACAGCATCAGCAGAGTGCTCCTACAAAGGGACACTTCTGGGCCAGACTCTTATTCTGGGCCAAGCACTGTGCATTCAGGTATTAAGCATTTTCATCTTCACAACCACCCTGTGAAGAGATACTACTATCCGCATTTCACAGATGAGCTGATGAGTCTTGGCTGACTCTACATGGGGCCCTCTCATTTTGTTCTTTACCTGAATACTCTGGACCCTTTTTCTTTCCCTGCCTCCTGCCTCTGCTGCATCCATTTCTTCCTGGGTCTCCATAACGAGGTGAGCACCCTCTTGGCTGAGTCTTTTGAAGATGGCTAATGCCCCATTGCCTCTCCAAGCCTCTGTGTGACCCTCAGGAACATGCAGCCATCCTCATACAGCCGAACTCCAACAGCCCAGCCTCTCCTCCACTGCCCACTCACTGTGGACGATTAGCCCTGGATGGACCCAACAATCACAGGTCTCAAAAAGTTCTTACACTGCCTATCCCAGGGGCTCCAAGAGCAGGAACAAAAGAAGCTCAGGCATGCTCCAGGCCCCCATCAAAGCTCCACAAGGATGATGTCTCTGACTCGTTAAGCCCTGTGTCATAGCACTCAGCACACCTTGGTTGAAGGACTTCTTTTCTAAAGCATCTTTTCCAATGAATCCCAAGCCCTCCCTTAGACAGACTGGATATGGGTACTAAGGGCGGATAGTCACAGAATTGTTAGCCCAAAGAGGCAGGGCCAGCAGCTCTCTCAGAAGTGGGGGTCCTTGTCTCCCACTGTTTTCAGCTTTGAAGTTTCTGTTAAGATTCTTCCAAAGTAGGAAAGGTTTTTTTTCTTTTTAAGATCCAGCTACGAAAGTATTGGTAAAATAGATAAAAGGGTAAATGTGACATGGTATATGATTATCATGGAATGCCAAGCAGTAGCTAAAAATAACAGGAAAGACCTATAGAACAGGAAAAGGCCAGCTGCACAACAATATGTGTGAGTCAAAACAAAACTCTATCAATGAAAAGGCATATAAGAGGATTACATTAAATGTTTTCTCTGAAGTTATCTATCTCTTGTCCTTCTACTTATCTACCTATCCTCCATCGAGAGAAGTTGCTTTATATTTACTTAAAAAAAATTATTTTTTTGGTCACAACTTGCTGCAAGCAGGATCTGTTCCCTAACCAGAAAATGAACCTGCTCCCTCTGCAGTGGAAGCAGGGAGAATTAACCCCTAGACCACCAGGGAAGTCCCAGAAGTCACTTTAAAAGGGCATTGAAAGCACTTATCAATTGCAGCAGCACTTATTTCTGGAAACAGGAGTCAAGAACAGCGATAATTTGAGCGGATGATTGTCGGATCCAAATTAACTTTAGCCTAGTCTGGAGTCATTTAGATTGTTAAGAGCAAAATGCATTTATCAATGATTAATATTTCTCGGGTGTGAATTTATTATTAGAATGAATATATTATTAGGTGAATTTTTACTAGGTAATTTTTAATAGACCTTATTTCCTAGAGCAGTTTTAGGTTCTGAACAAAACTGAGGTTCATAACAGAAGTTTCTCCTATATCCCTTGCCCCTGGCCACATGCACAGCCTCCCCCATTATCAAAATGCTGCAATTTTGATAATTCATTTGCAGTAAAATGTCAATTTTCATTAGCAAGCAGTGCAATCCCATTTTGTAAAATTTAAAGTAAAAAGACAAGGGGGTGGTAGAGGCATTGGGACGACGAGATTGACACATATACACTATTGATGTTACAGGGAAGAATAAAATCTTGTATCTATTGTATCTGTTTCTTTAACTTTTGTTTCCCATTGCTTCTGTTCACTGACAGGATAGTGTCCATACTTAATGTCCTGCCTAGCGGAACCCAGCTCTTCCGCCTGAACATAAAGCCTAAGTGCCTTTGGTCAGGAAGACAACATGACCCTGTCCACCTGTGAATGAATAGTTGCAAGAATGAAGAAATTAACATGTGCCCTCCCCAAACCTGATCATTCCAGGAGATATTTGCAAGATTAATGGCCTTTTTATTTTACATCCTCACCTTGCCCCCCTCCTCTATGTTCTGTAGAAGAAACTGGCATCCAGACCCATTTGATGATTATTTTGAGACATTAGTCTGCCATTTTCTAGGTCTCCTAGCTTTCAGAATAAAATTGTATTCCTTGCCTCAACATCTCATCTCCAATTTATTGACCTGTCCCGGGTGAGCAAAACAAGCTTGGACTGGGTAACACTGATACTACGTATAAATAGATAACCAATGAAAACGGACTGTGTAGCACAGAGAACTCTACTTAATGCTCTGTGGTGACCTAAATGGGAGGGAAGCCCAAAAGGAAGGAGATATATGTATATGTATGGCTGATTCATTTTGCTGTACAGTAGAAACTATCACCGACTTAATGGTCATGAATTTGAGCAAGTTCCTGGAGTCGGTGATGGACAGGGAAGCCTAGCGTGCTGCAGTCCATGGGGTTGCAAAGAATTGGACACGTCTGAGCCACTGAACTGAGAAACTGACACATTATAAAACAACTGCACTCCAATAAAGATTGATTAAAAAATCAATCAAACATAAAATAAAAAGACAAAATTCTGCTGATGGCCTACCTTCCAATCCATAATGATCTTCCCTATTCACTGAAGAGGTAGGTAGTATTTAAAAAGGCAGAGACAGACACACAAGCCTGGTTAGGAGGCTGCTCCAGTTTTCCCACAAGGACCAGCCCTTTAACAGAGGACAAACTGTGTCTTGTCTGTAGGGCACAGCCACTGTCTTGGCCACACAAGTGTCCTGTGTCCCTGTTCTCTTTGAAACAGGAACTCACTTCTCTTTCAGGTACTGGAGTCCCTGCCATGATCCTGGGCTTGTCAGAGGCCTGAGCGCTCCTGCCAGCATCCAAACGTGAGCCCAGAATGATTGAAACCAATCATCATATCCTATCCTTTGGGCCAAAGTAACTGGTTTAGGAATAAAGAGGTGACTTCTTTTAGGATACTTACAGGAACATTTACCAGAGATATTTGGGAAGGAAGTCTCCTTACTTATCAGCAGAAGGTTCATGAAAAAATACCTTTTAGGGGGAAGACCGGAATAAAGAAGCAGATAACCTCCAGAGCATGCAAACAGGCCTCTATTAAACCAGGAGTGTGGCAGCCAAAGGATGGAGCTGATGCCTCAGAAAGCAGATGTAACCCAGCAGGACTCTATGGGGCCTCCCAGGGACAGACCCCACCCCTGTATCTCCTCTCTGAGTGCTTCCCTGGTGGCTCATGGCAAATAATCCACCTCCCAGTGCAGGAGATGCTGGTTCGACCCCTGAGTCGAGAAGATCCCCTGAAGAAGGAAGTGGCAACTCCCTCCAGTATTCTTGCCTGGGAAATCCCATGGACAGAGGAGACTGGTGGGCTACAGTTCATGTCCAAAGAATTGGACGTGGTTAATGACCAAACAACAACAGAAGTTCCTCTCTGAATATCTCGTGCATATTTCCTGAGGTTTTCAGCTGCTAAAGCCCACCACCAAATGGAAGAGATTAATTACTTGATGACCACGAGCATGTAGCCCATAGACCAAGGACTGATAATGTTAACTGCCCTATTACCTCCCCATAAACCAATCAGAGAACTGTACAAAAGCTAATCACATGCTCAGGGATGTCTTCCCTCACCTGGCTTTTAAAACTGCTTTGCTGAAACCCTATGGGGAGTTTGGGGTTTTTCTGGGCACAAGCCACCCATTCCCCTTGCATGGCCCTGCCATAATCCCCAAACTCCATTTTGGTTTGTTAAAGCTCACTGTGACTTGGGCACACAATCTTTCATTGGGTAAAACAAAGAGGAGGGATAGGAAAAAACAGCCCCTTGGATTCAGTGTTGAGCTGCTAATTCACACTTTGCCTGAAGCCAAATGACCTTTTTATTGTTCAGTTCGGCAAGCCAGTAAATTCTGTTGAACTCTGAGCCAGTTATAACCAAGATTCTATTACTTATAACTACATAGGCCTTAAGTAGAGCAATACCTACTCCAAGCAGTCTTCCCAGATAACTACAATTACAATTAATGTCTGCCTTCTCTGTCCTCCATGTCATAAAGCTTGAATCTCTCAATGGATTACACATTGTTCCATGTTATTGGTTAGTTGTTGGTGGGTAACAAATGACCCCCCCCCAAATATTTATTTAGCTTGTGATTCACTGGGTCAGTAGTTTTCAGTTCAGTCGCTCAGTCGTGTCCAATGCTTTGCGATCCCATGAACCGCTGCATGCCAGGCCTCCCTGTCCATCACCAACTCCTGGAGTCCACCCAAACCCATGTCCATCGAGTCAATGATGCCATCCAACCATCTCATCCTCTGTCATCCCCTTCTCCTCCTGACCTCAATCTTTCCCAGCATCAGGGTCTTTTCAAATGAGTCAGCTCTTCACATCAGGTGGCCAAAGTATTGGAGTTTCAGCTCCAATATTAGTCCTTCCAATGAACACCTAGGACTGTTCTCCTTTAGGATGGACTGGTTGGATCTCCTTGCAGTCCGAGGGACTCTCAAGAGTCTTCTCCAACACTGCAGTTTAGAAGCATCAATTCAGTACTTTAGGCATGTGGCTTTCCTGGGCTCAGCTGGGCTCCCTCCTACACCTGCAGTCAGCAGTGGGCTGGCTTTGTGAATCTTAGCTGGGCTCATTCCTGAACCTTGTCTGGGAAAAAAGAACTGACTCCTCCATTAGGTTATGTTAGTTTTCTATGTTAGTTTTCCTCCAGAAGGCCAGCCCGACTTCAGGGAGGGATAATAAATTCCAGCTCTCAGTGAGATGAACTATACAGGTACGTTGAAAGGGCACTGGAACGTGCTCATTTCTGTCCGTCTCTTAATGGCATTATATCTGTGCTTTCCTCCAACTGCCCACCAACACTGCACCTGTTTGGAGTCTAAGCTCATATTACTTGCCACATAACGGGTCAATAAATTGAGAGACAGGTTGCTAGGGCAATGAAAAGAGACTTTATTCAGAAAACCAACAGACTGAGAAGATGGCAGTCAAGTGTCCCAAAAAATCATCTTCCCAGAGTTAGAATTCAGGCTTCCTTTATTCTAAAAGTGGAGGGGATGTGGCTGATTGTTGCAATCTTCTCGGTACCTTTGTTCTTGGCACTATTCCCATAGGTCTGGTCACAATGTTCCTATAAACCTCCAACTAAACAAGCGTTATTCTCTGTTCTGCAGCTTTTAAAAGAAGTGTTCTGTCATTAAGAGTCAGAGCGTTGAGGATGGGCTGTCCTGTGTATTTCAGGCTCCAGGAAACATTCTTTCACAAAGGTGCAAGCTGGCATGACTAAGCACAGGCAACAGAGAACAAAAGTTACAGCTAAAGGAATAGACCCAGTGTGGAGTCAGGTTTGTCCAGCGTTACACACACTGGGCTGAGAGGGACCCCGCCAATCTGCTGCAGCCGTAGGAGACTGGGATGGAGCCCTTGAAGCCAGCTGGAAGCTGCAGGAGTGAGCTGAGGCAGCATCGTAAGGAGACAGCCAGGTGGAGAAGGGGCAGGAGGGAAGTCAGGTGCGAAGGCCAGAGTGGGGACCTGGGCTGGAGTCCTGGAGCCAACAGGTTGGGATCAGAGACTCACGTATAAGTGGAAGCAGGTCTTCCAGAACCTGGTGTGGGTTATCCACATGAGCAGGCAGGTTGCAGGTGTCAAGTTAACACACACACAGCCTGGCACTGGATCCAGGGCCAGGCACCCAATGGGTCCTAGGAAGTGAGTGTTCTGCATTGACCAGCCTCTTGGGAGCCCCATGGTGGGGAGACCTGTCTGTCCTTGCAGGTTCTGGGCGGTCTCACTTGGGGCCAGTGGACTGAGCTCTAGACAACAGAGACAGAGCTCTCTGGAGAAATGAGATTCTCTTCCCACCTGAAGCACTCCAAAGGCCACCAGGCCAGACAGACAGTGTTACTGATGAGTCATGAAACAGCCAGACCCAGAGTCTTGGGTGGGGAGGGGAGGGGATCAATACTGCCTAAGGATAAAGGGCTTGGTAACTGAGGGTCAGTGGCTCAAACTGACCCCAGGGCCAAGCCGTTAGCTCCTCTGGCTAAGGTCTTTGAAGACATGTGGTCCAAGTTCCCATCTGAAGAGCAACAAACTGAGGCTCAAAGAAGAGACACAGTCTTCGCAGGGTCAAAACTGAGTGGCAGGACTGGGAAAAGACATAGCTTCCTGTTCTGGCTTGGTGCTCATTCTTACAGAGTTCCTGCCCTACACCCAACATCCACAGGGCTCTGTAGGTGCCCCACACCCTGCCTGGTGAACGGGAACACAGCACGGACACTTATTGGAGGTCACCACATCTCGACTTTATTGCTTACGATTCTTTGAAGAATTTTGGGAGGCAAGGGACTTGTCATTTGGGAGACTGACATCCTGATGCCCTGGAGGGTCATTTCCAGAATGGGAGCCCCTTTCTGCTTTAGTACTGGGTCCTCCTGGAGGAGCTGTAGGAATCCCACAGCAAGGCCCCCAGAAGTGCCCCAGCAGATCCCAGGAGGATGTTGGATGGTGTGGAAAGTCCAGTTGCCCCTGGGGGAGAGGAGAAGGTTAGAGCACAAGGGGACAGGCAGGCCCAGCGGCCCCCAGCAAGACTGTGGTTGTCAGAGACCCCAGGACTCACTGAAGGCCCTAGGCACCAACATCCCACCCCTGTTTCCTCCTCTACTTCTGAGACACCAGGCTATCTGCTCTGGGAGGGGCAGCTGCACCTGGCTACCCAAAGAGGAGACACGAACTCCAATGATCAGTCCATCAGCAACAGGACAGACCCTGTGAGAAATGATGGGCTGCCCCTCCCCTTCACAGCACCAGGCTGGGCTCAGGGAGGAGTGGGCACCTAACCAGGTTTTTTAGGGTTGATGAGGAGTGCAAGCCTCCTGAGCGACACACCCCTCATCCCGCCACCCCACACCCAACCAGAAGAGGGGACAGTGATGGGGACACAAAGGACCAGTGGGACACTGAGGACCACAAAGCTGGAAGAAGCCTGTCTGCTTCTTTAGCATCTGGATCAATCTTGTGCTGATTTGTGACCCCTCCCCCGCCTCTTCCGTGGAGACACTTACCCTTGGACTGGAGGCTGGAGACCAGGCTGCCAGAGGGAACTCCGCCCCCATTGGCTCTGGCAGTTGAAGACATCATCTTGGCCGCTAAGGAGTAGCGGGAGATTCCTGTTCTGGTGAAGCCCACGGTGTCCAGCAACTCAGGAACAGCCCTCACGGCCACAACTGTAAGGGCAGAAACACTTCCAGGCTAGCTGCGAGGGACAGGCTCGCCAGACCTCCCTGACACCTTCCTGGGGGGTTGAGGTGAGGGGTCCTCTTCACTCTCCTCAGACCATAGGGCCAGAGGCAAGGGAAGGCTGTAGGTGTGGACACAAGTGGGTGGACGCCCACCCCGACACCCCGTCCTCCTCCGAGAACCTGGAACCCAGGCCTGTTCCTGACTCCGCTTGCCTGTGACCCTGGAAGCTTCAGCAGTCCTCCCTGGGCTTTAGTCCTCCCTTTATGAAATAAAGTTGAAACAAGCAGGGGTCTTCAAATGCCCCCTTTTGGTGGGAAACTGCTGTCTTTCATGCAACCACAGGCCCACAGTATAAGGACAGAATTGCTCTTTTGAAAAGGTGCTGGGTGGAAGCTTCTGTCCTCTGCCCTGAGGCCACCGGTGAGCATCCCCCCAGGCTGAGATCCCCCTACATCTCCAGACGGCGCAGGCATAGAACCTTTTGCAGCCAGGAACCTTCTGTGTCTGCACTGTCCACATGGTGGACACATGTCGCCACTGAGCACTTTAGACTGTGGCTGGTATGACAGAAATGTTTCATTTTCTTTAATTTTGGCCACTGTGTGGGAGGACCCTGGCCAGAGGCCCAGCAGGAAACCACTAGGCTTTCTGGATGACCAGGGAGTTGTAGGCAGAGCAGTTCTGAGTAATCCACACAACTCAGCTCACACATTCCTTACAGTCGTTTGGAAGGGCCCCTGGCATTGCTTTCTGGGGAGGAATCATGGGTTCAGACAGATCTACCAACTTGCCTGGATCCCAGTCTGCACTTGGGAGAAGCTGAGATTGGAAGTGGGTGTTATGAATGGGTTTCCTTCAGTTCCTTCTTAGCTAGGTTCTTGTTACCTCAAGAATTCAACCTCTGTTCCCAGTCCACCCCACCCCTACCCACCCAGGTCTTGGGGCTAAAGGCAATCTTGGACTTGGTCAAGGAAGGGTGCTCCCAGGAGCCCAGGGACAGGGGCAGATGGGGCCTTGAGCTTCTTCCCAAAGAGACTTACCTCCTCCAATCACAGCAGCTGCAGTCATGCCTGGGGACAGAAAGAACCCCTGTGAGTGCCCAGCACTGGACTTCCCCTGGGTCTCTGCTGCTGTCCCAGTGAGAAGGGTTCCCTGGAGTTGGGATCACAGGAGACAGCAGCCCTGTGTGGCTCTCTCTGCTTTTACAGAGAAGCCTGATTTTCCAGAAATTAGAGGAGGATGGACAAGAGTCCAGAGCTCTGTGATGCTCCAGAGGGGAGAGGAACCTGCCTTGAAAAGGTTTCATTCTGCTCTTTGAACTTAACACATTTTGGTATCATTTTTTTAAAAATCAAGAAAAGCACGCTACTTTTTGCAATGGAATATATTTGACTGTCCTGTCTGTTCATCTTCCAGACACCCTATGCCCATCCCAGGCTACAGCTGGAGTAGAAGCCCCCCATCCTCCAGGGCTCAACCTACTTGTGACTTTCTGCAGGAAGCACCCCTTGTTCCCCATTAGAAGGCACCATGCTTCCTCTGCATGTCCTGCCTTGTGGCTGGAGCCCCTGGCCACACTGGACAGAGCATGCATGGACCACATTGAGTTGCCCAGAGCTCTTGGGTCTGGCAGGGACTAGGGATTTTGGACAGCTGGGACAGTTCCAGAGATTTCAGGATCTGCGAGAGTGAGCTCAGATAGCTCCCCATGAAAAAGAGTCTTGGTCCCAGGCAAGGGAGAGAAGTTGCAAAAGCAGTCTCCATCCCCCAGTCATTTCTGGAAGGTTGTAGCTCCTGGCTCACCAACATCTCTCTCCATCAGGACCCCTGACCTGTCTTGAGAGTTTCCATTTCTGCACAGACGATGTTTTCAACAAACTGATGTTACAGTTCTCTCCTCCTCACTTCCAAGGATCTTGGATCCTGTGCCACACACACCTAAGATCATACCCTAGGCCAGGGGTTCCCACCCCCGATACTGGTCCCTGGGCTGTTAGGAACCCAGTCGCACAGCAGGAATTGAGCGGCAGGTGAGCCACCGAAGCTTCATCTGTATTTACAGCCACTCCCCCTTGCTCCTCTTAACGCTTGAGCTCCACCTCCTGTCAGATCAGCGGCAGCATCAGTTTCTCGCTCATAGAAGCTCAAACCCTACCGTGAATTGTGCTTGTGATGGGTTGATTTTGCCTACTCCTTATGAGAGTCTAATGCCTGATGCTCTGAGTTGCAGCTGAGGTGGTGATGGTAGGACTCAGGAGCAGCTGCAAATACAGATGATCACAAACAGAAAGGTTTGACTGCACAGGGACCGTAATAAATGAATGCCTTGCACACTCATTTCAAAACCCTACCGGTGAGTGGCAAGGGCCAATTAAGCTGCATCTGGTGGCAGGCTTTAAGTCAGAATCCGACACTTATTTTAGTCCCATGTCCCACTCACTATTTTATTTACCACTTCTATTCCTGCCTCTTTCCTGCACTGTGCACTTGTTTTAGTCACAGTTTTGGTAAGCTCACAAGTTAACCCTTGACAAAATAAGTAAAAAAAAAAAAAAAAAAGTAAGCAAATGTTGCTGAAGGGTTTCTTTGAAAATGGAGAAAGACCCAATGATAAGACTGTAGAAGACTCTAATATGGCCAATGAAAAGAAAGCTACATTTAAAAGAAAATACCAAGAGTGCTGCTTAAAGTACAAGTTTATTGCAGCAGGTGATCACATTCTCCAATCCTGCTTTGTATAATACATGGCGACCAGCTACCCAATGAAGTTTTGAAACCTTTAAAACTGCTTTGCCACATGGAGACCAAGCACCCTGCATTAAAAGACAAGCCTTTGGGGTTTTTCAAAATAAAAAAAAAATGTGAACTTGAAGAACAGAAGCAATTATTGAAGGCCTTCACTTTATCAAATGTATCTGCACTGAACGCATCATTCTTAGTGGTTAACCGTATTGCTAAATCTAAGAAACTGTTTACTATTGGTGAAGAATTGATCCTGCCTGCTGCTAAGGTCATTTGTCATGAAATTTTAGGAGATACTGAAGTTCAAAAGCTGGCATGTGTTCCCCTTTAGGAGAGGCTGAAGTTCAAAAGCTGGTGTGCGAAACAGCAGACATATTGAGGCCAACTGTTAGAAAGGATTAATGAGTCACCGCGGTATGCAATCCAGGTTGGTGAATCTATCAATGTTGACCACAAGGCAACTTTACTTATTTTTGTGCGATATATTTTTCAGGAGGATGTGCACGAGGATGTGTAACATGCCCTTTTCTTGCCAACACCACAGCTGCAAAACTATTCAAGTCTCTGAATGACTACATATCAGGAAAGCTGAACTGGTCATTTTGCATTGCTATATGCCTGCCATGACTGGATGGAATTCTGGTTTTCATTAATTATATTGGTCAAAGTGGTCACCTCTGAATGTGAGTCTACACACCGTGTTATGCACAGAGAAATGCTCACCAGCTGAAAAATGTCACCTGAGCTTAACGTTTTGCAGGAAGTGGTGAAAATTATCAACCACATTAAAGTATGCGCCCTTAACTTATGTCTGTTCATGCAGCTCTGTGAGGAAATGAATGCAGAGCACAGACGTCTTATACACCCAGAAATGAGACAGCTCTCTAAAGGCAGATCACTGGCCAGCAGTTCTGAGTTGTGAGAGCTGCTCCAGGGATTTCTTTTAGAAAAGTAGTCACCACTGGCAGCATATTTTAGTGACACAGAAGGTGTCGAAAAACATCCTTACTTGTGTGATATACTCAACTTGCTCAGTGAACTCAGTCTGACACTTCAGGGCAGAATGACAGCTGT
Source organism: Redunca redunca (assembly GCA_006410935.1). NCBI lineage: Eukaryota > Metazoa > Chordata > Mammalia > Artiodactyla > Bovidae > Redunca > Redunca redunca. Next base: position 12,537 of record SJYQ01095313.1, read on the forward strand.
TCAAGTCACCAGGTAAAGTGGCTGCATTTAGAGCCAAACTGGAATTATGCAGGTGATGAATAAACACTAGGAATTTTGACATGTTTCAAATATTAGCAGAGATTTGGAAAGAGACTCAGTCAGGGTCGTCTTTCTCCCAATTGGTGCTGCTGCTGCTGCTGTTGTTAAGTCGCTTCAGTCGTGTCCGACTCTGTGTGACCCCATAGACGGCAGCCCACCAGGCTCCCCCATCCCTGGGATTCTCCAGGCAAGAACACTGGAGTGGGTTGCCATTTCCTTCTCCAATGCATGAAAGTGAAATGTGAAAGGGAAGTCACTCAGTCGTGTCTGACTCTTCACGACCCCATGGACTGCAGCCCACCAGGCTCCTCCATCCATGGGATTTTCTAGGCGAGAGTACTGGAGTGAGATGCCATCACCTTCTCCACCCAACCGGTGCAGGTCCACTTATTTCAGCTTTCAACAGCATTTGAGCATTACTTCTCAACCACGAAAGACCCCTGAACTGGGAAGGAATGGATCCCTGACCCATTTGTAAATAAGCCAGGTGAACTGACTTTGTGCCTGCTAGAAGAGGATCAACTGCTTGAGATCACAAATAACAGTGCCCTTGAAAGTATGTTTGAGATGATTTCAAATCTCCATATGCTCTGGATTAAAATCAAGGCAGAATAGCTTGAGATTGCCACAAAAGCACTGAAAAGCCTGCTTCTGTTTCCGACAGCCTATCTTTGTGAAGCAGGGTTTTCTGCAGTAACAGTAACCAAAAGATGACAGGGTAGACTGGACGTAAGTAAGACACTTTGGGTGTCCTTGTCTCCTGGCATCCTCAGATGGGACCATCTAGTTGCAGGAAAACATGCCCAGGGCTCCCATTGATTCTGCATTATGGTGAGTTGTATAATGATTTCATTATATATCACAACCCAATAATAATATGAATACAGTGCATGATAAATACAATGTGCTTGAATCTTCCCCAAACCATCCTCCCCCTCCCTGCCTGTATCTTCCCTGAAATGGGTCCTGGCGCCAAAAAGGCTGGGGACTAGTGCCCTAGCCCATGCTCACCACTATGGGAACAACTACCCGTGTGTGCAAGTTAAATCTCAGTTAACGCCGACGAAATAAAACTTAAAACTCAGTTCCTCAAGTGCTGAGTTCCTCAGTTCCTCAACCACTGCTCAAGTGCCCAATAGCTGCATTTAGCTAGTGGTCATCTACCATACTGGATCACGCAGGGAACACTCTTACCATCACAGAAAGGGCTACCAGACAGTGCTGCCCTAGACCCATTCACCAGCGAAAAATCCCTCTCTCTATGATCAATGACCAGCGCTCATGTGGAGACTCTCACCTCCTCCTTTTACAGATTCTGACTCTAATGTAGCCTTCAACATTTCATCAAACACAATGAGATTTTCAATCTCTGTCCAGGCATACCTCGGCGATACTGTCGATCGGGTTACAGATCACCAAAGTAAAGGGAATATCATTTGAACTTTTTGGTTTTCAGTGCATATAAAAGTTGTGTCTATATACAAGCTATATTTATGTATAACTAGACTATACCCTTGTCTGCTAAGGGTACAATAGCCTTATGTCTAAAAAGACAATGTGCATACCTTAATTTAAAAATACTTCATTGCTAAAAATGTGAACCTCCACCTGCCAACTCTTAAGTTGTTACAAATCTTCACCTTATAAAAGCGCATGTCCATGTTAGTTTCCTGAGGCTGCAGTAAGGAATTATCATGAACTGTGCTAATTCTCTCATATTTTCTCCCAGTCAGAGATCCAAGATCAAGGTGTAAACAGAGCCAAGCTTTCTCTGAAGGCTCTAGGGGAGGATCTTTCCTTATCTCTCCAGCATCGTTGTCTAGCTGTTGGTGACAACTCTGACTTGTGGCTGCATCTCTCCAATCTGTTTCTGGCTCTACCACTGCCACCCTAGCCACCATCACCTCTTGTTGTCCAAGATCAGGGATGGGGACAATACAGAGGATGTTGGCTGCTGGGTACAGGGAAGAAGAATGAAGGTGTTAAATCCCCTCCTTGCCCCCTGTGGCCCATAAGTTAAAGTCCACCTGTTCCATAAGCATGAGGGGGTCCCTGCATGATTAGGCTTCTGCTTCTATCCTAGGGAATCTTTAGATGCCACCTCCCTGCCTCCTGATGGTCAATCTTTTGCCGGCCAAATCCAAGCACATTTTTAAGGACTCTGCCATCCAACACATCTTCCAGAACCTGCCCTGAGCACATGTTCCCAGTCTTCCTCGACCACCTTCACCTATAGACTCCCAAGTGTGAATTAGTTGTGCTCCTGTTGCCACAAAATTTCCTACAAGGCAGTATGGTTCTCTGAAATCTCTGCTGGATTTTGAGTTCTTTCAGGTCAAGGGCCAAGCCTCATTCACTGCTGCTTTCTCCTGTGCCCGGCACAGGCTTGGGATCAAGGATGCACCGAAGGAGGAGTTCAAAGAAAGAAGTACTAATCCAAAGTGCACCTTTGGGCATCCTAAGTCATGCTATGGTCTGAATGTTTGTGTCCCCCAAAAATGATATATTGGAACCTAATGCCCAATATGATGATGTTAGGAGGTGGCCCTATGGGAGCTGATTAAGACTTGCAGGCAGAGCCCTCCTGATTGAGGTCAATTTCTTTATAAAAGAGATCCAAGAGAATTCCTCTTTTCCTCCCAACATGGGAGGTTAATTCGAAAAGATGGCTGTTCTAGGATGTGAGCTCTCATCACACACAGAGCCCACTGGTGCCTAGATCATGATTTCCCAGCCCCCAGAACTGTGGAAAATAGGTTTCTGTTCTTTTTAAGCCATCCGATTTACCACATTTTGTAATGGCAGCCCTAATTCACTAAGATAGGGCACAATCAACAGAGTGAAAAGGCAACCTACAGAATGGCAGAAAATATTGGCAAAATGTGTCTCTGTTTAGAGGTTCATATTCAGGATATAGTATAAAGAATTCCTCCAACAACAGAAAACTTGATTTAAAATAATTTGATTTAAAAATGGGCACATGTACAGCGCAACTGGAGAAAGCCCACATGCAGCAATGAAGGTGCATCACAGACAAAAAAAAAAAATAAAGAAAATATGGGCAAAGAATCACAATAGACATTTCCCTAAAGATATACAAAGGGCCAACAAGAATAGAAAAATATACTTAATATCATTAACCATTAGGAAATCCCAATCAAAACTGCAACGAAATATTCACTCCACACCCACCAGGAAAGCCACTATATAAAAAACAAAAATGGAAAATAACAAGTGTTGGTTAGGATGTGGAGAAACTGGAACATTTGTGCATTGTTGGTAGGAATATAAAATGGTGCAACAAACGTGGAAAACAGTGACAGTTCCTGAAAAAATTTAAGATAGAAAACCATAATCCAGCAATCCCATTTCTGGATATAGATCCAAAGAAATTGAAAACAGGGTCTTGAAGAGAGATTTGCACCCCACGTTCATAGCAGCAGTAATCACAGTTGCCAAGAGGAAGCAAACTAAGTGCCGATGAGTGGATGCCTGGATCATTGCCACATGGTATAGGTGCCCGAGACGGTATCATTCAACTTTAAACAGGAACTTCTGACATATGAGGAACCTGGGGAACCTTATGCTAACTAAAATAGACCTGTCAGAAAATAACATATGCTGTATGTTTAATAATCATATGCTGTATGATTCCACTCACATGGAAATTAGATTAGATTAGTTGAGCAAAGAGACAGAAGGAGCTGTGGTTGCCAGGAAGTGGCAGGAGGAAATCAATAGTTAATGTCTAACTGAGTTCCAGTATGAGGAGATGAAAAGAGTTCTGCAGATGGGAGGCACAGTGCCACGAATATGGTTACCACTGTTCAAGAGCCGACTCACTGGAAATGACCCTGATGCTGTGAAAGATTGAGGGCAGGAGAACGGGGGGACAGAGGATGAGATGGTTGGCTGGCATTACCGACTCAATGGACATAAGTTTGAGCAAACTCTGGGAGATAGTGAAGGACAGTGAAGCCTGGCGTGCTGCAGTCCATGGGATTGCAGAGTCAAACACGACTTAGGGACCAAACAACAAAAAACAACAATTCAGTTGTGAACACAAAACGGTTGTGTTTGTTACTCACTCATTCCAGTCCACTCTTTCTGACTGCATGAATTGTTGCCCACCAGGCTCCTCTGCCCATGGAATTCTCCAGGCAGGAATACTGGAGCGGGCAGCCACTCCCTTCTTCAGGGGATCTTCCCAACCCATGGATCGAACCAAGGTCTCCCGCATTGCAGACAGATTCTTTAATATATGAGCCACCAGGGAAGCCCAGTTATTTTGGTAAATTTCATGCAATGTGTATTCTGAAATGAGTTTAAAAAAACTGTGACTTTTGCTGCCGGGGCCCTAGGCTGGCCCCACTTTCGAGGTGAAACTGCTCTTGGAGGGTGTATTCTGGGAGGACATTAGTGACCTGGCTCTGAGGCATCAAGGGAGGAGCACAAACAGAGAAATGAAACTTACTTGCCTTGGGTGCTGTGGGGCAACAGGAAATCATGGGCAGTGATTTTAACTGGCAAAGAGCCATGCCAGAGCCTGTGCCAGGTGGCTGTCAGGCATCTAACCTGAGCAGCACCTCTGCCCCACCTAACTGGAGGTGACCTGGTTCTGAGAGACCCCTAAGAGTGACCTCATCCTACCCCTATGCTTAAAAACAAATCTATAAAGGCCCAGAGAGGGCAAGTGACTGGCTCTGGGTCACTCAGCAAGTCAGAGGCAGAGCTAAACCCTGAAGTGTGGTCCCTCTGATTCTAGAGCATCATTTATTTCATTTCCTGTACACTGTGGCTTTTTTTCTGACAATGTGTCAGAGAGATTCCATCAGGAAGACTGTCCTTACACTGACAACTTAGCAGGTTTAGCTGAGCAGTGAACGTGGGATGAGGATCTGTGGATTGGTGCTCAGAGATATGTTACCTGCATAATGGTAGAAACTGGGTGGGTCTCTGGGGTCAGAGCCAAAGTCATCTGGTCCCTTATGTGGCCCCTGTGGTGCCTTCCCAGGAGAAGAGCCGTAGGAGGCCTGGTTGCTTGACTGGGAAGGTTCTTCTTCCTCTGGAAGAAAGAAATAATGGGGGAGCACACAGCAGGGCAGGCAGGTGGGGGAACAGACCCCACACAGCCCCTTCCACTCTTTCCTGAAGCCCCCAGGATCTCTGATATAGGGAGGGGACCTCAGAGGAAGCTGAGCTGAGAGGTGTCAAGGGTGCTTGGAGGTGAACCAGGGAGGTGACAGAGAGAGGAAGGCCCAGCACCAGTGGAGAGCCGGGGGTCCTGCCTGCACAGAGCAGGAGGCTGTGGCCCTGGGGGAAGAGCCTTGATGGGCCCAGAGCACCTGGTGGCAGCCCCAGGCCAGACCCAGACCCCTGCTGCCCACCCAGGAACCCCAAGCTCTGGGCCACCCACCCTTGGGAGCTTTCCCAAGGGCACTCACCTTCCCACAGCAATTCTGGCAGGAGGGGGCCCAAGGCATCACCTTTCCCGCTCGCTATGGCTCTAGCTGACATCCTGGAGGCAGTGTGGGAACACTGGTTCTGGAGCCAAGGACACCACTGTCTTTTTAGAAACAAAGTGTGAAATAAAAACTGATCTGCCTGATTTCAGGCTTCCCTGATAGCTCAGAAGGTAAAGAATCTGCCTGTAATGCAGGAGACCTGGGTTCAATTCCTGGGTTAGGAAGATCCCCTGGAGAATAGAAAGGCTAGCCACTCCAGTATGCCAGCCTGGAGAATTCCATGGACTGTATAGTTCTTGGGGTCACAAAGAGTTGGACATGATTGAGTGACTTTCAGGGGGGCATCAGTCTGCCATTCCAGCCCGGCCCTCTGTCCCATTGCAGCCTGTGGACCACTTCTAGCCCACTCCCTTAATCTGCTCAGAACAAAGTTTTTCAAGTTAATGATGACTTTGCTTGGCTCCCTGATCTCCAGAATCCTGGCCACCTCTAACACCCCATCTCTGTCCCCTGCTCACTGCCCACCTGGTCTAAGTTTCAGGGCTTCATAGTAACCTGGGGCAAGATAAGACCAGAGGTTCCTAACGTCTCATGGTGAAGGTGGGATCAAGCCCCCCCGACACACACACCTCTGGTCACAAGGACAGCAGTCCTGATGAAAGTGGAGAGGGAGGCTGAGAGCGGAGTCCCTTTGCTCCCTCCCCTTCCCACCTCCCAGGCCCCCGCTTACCCTGCTTAGTAATTGTTGGGGATCGAAGAGTAGTGTGTGAAGCCCTGTACAAAGTGAGGCTGTTGAGAATTCCAGCAGGCTAAATAGTCTCTCCCTGGATGACCTCTGACCCCAAGAGTGCAAGAAGGAAGTGAGTCACCCTCATCCCAAGCTTGGCACCATGTAGACCTCACTTTTGCGTGCTAATGGGAGGATGAGGGGCAGAGCTTCTGCAGGAGCATGGCTTTCCCTCCCAGATTCCCCTTCTTGGATATGTGAGGAATCCCTAGTCCTCCTTTTTATAAAACTCACCTGTAATTCTTGTGAACTATATTTTCCCTGCCCTCCACCATTTGTAGGTTTATGGTACAAAATATTTTTCCTTGGCTGACAAATGGCACAGAACCCTAATCTCATATCTGTAATAACTGAGGAGCAGGGCAGGTTGATGGTCAAGAGCACCATCTCTGACCAGTGCCTGGGGAGGAATCCTTAATTGCGACTACGGGAGTGAAATACCCTTGATGTGCCTTACTTTGATGACACACCGGCATTCACAGATTTGGTGGTATTACTACATTTACTTCTTTTTGTCCTTGATGTGTGGAAGTGTTAGTTACTCGATCATGTTTGACTCTTTGTGATCCCACCAGGCTCCTCTGTCCATGAAAGTCTCCAGGTAAGAGTACTGGAGTAGGTACCCTATTTCCAGGAGATCTAACAGACACAGAAATTGAACTGGTGTCTCCTGCATTGTAGGCAGATTCTTTACCAGCTAAGCTACCAGGGAAGCCCCCCGAGACTTATATATTTATATTCCTTATTATTATAGGACATATGTAAATATTATATATTATTATATGTGTATATATTTTACTTATTTTACATTATCTGCTAAAGGAAATGACCAAATTATTTCCCTTTACAAAAGAATAGTGTTTAGTTGTTTTACCCTTAATTTTGTTTTACTATTTTTGCTATGCAAAGCAGGACCCAACGCAGGTCCAGCTGCTTCCAAAGCCAGGTCTTGGAATGGCTCTCATTTGCTCCCTCCTAACGCTTGTCTCTTCCCTACCCATCTCATGCCTACCTGGCTTGAGACTTGAGGGTCGCCTGGTACAGACCAGGATTGTTGCTCCCAGAGTCCTAGTGCCCAGCAACAGGTGGGTGACTAAGAACTGAGGAGACTCAGCTCTTCTCATCAAGTGGTTAATGTTTTGGAGCTTCAGCTTCAGCATCAGTCCTTCCAGTAAATATTCAGGACTGATTTCCTTGAGGACTGACTGGTTTCGTCTCCTTGCCATCGAAAGGACTCTCTCAAAAGTCTTCTCCAACACCCAGTTCCAAACCATCAATTCTTCCGTGCTCAGCTTCCTTTATAGCCCAACTCTCACACCCATACATAACTACTGGAAAAACCTTAGTTTGACTAGACGGACCATTGCCAGCAAAGTAATGTCTCTGCTTTTTCATATGCTGTCTAGGTTGGTCATAGCTCTTCTTCCAAGGAGCAAGCATCTTGAATTTCATGGCTGCAGTCACCATCTGCAATGATTTTGGAGCCTCAGAAAATAAAGTCTGTTACTGTTTCCATTGTTTCCCCACCTATTTCCCAAGAAGAGATGGGACCAGATGCCATGATCTTAGATTTTTGAACGTTGAGTCCTAAGCCAGCTTTTTCACTCTCCTCTTTCATTTTCATGAAGAGGCTCTTCAGTTCCTCCTCAATTTCTACCATAAGGGTGGTGTCATCTGCATATCTGAGGTTATTGGTATTTCTCCCAGCAGTCTTGATTCCAGCTTGTGTTTCATCTAGGCTGACATTTCACACGGGGTACTCAGCATGTAAGTTAAATAAGCAGGTGACATCCAGGAGCTTTACAGATACATTGAAAGGACATGGAGAATATGGTCATCATGGTAGTCGAGGTGCTGTGGTAAATGACCCTTAATGACATTATCTGTGTGCATGCCTTCCACCCCCATCCCCCACCATCAAGAATGCTACACCTGTTACAGAATCTAAGCTCATATTGCTTGCCACATGACAGGGCAAGAAATTGAGAGGAAAATTGTTTGGGCAATGAATAGAGACTTTTTTCAAAATGCCAGGAGACTGAGGAGATGGTAGACCAGTGTTCCCAAGAACTCTCTTCACAGGGCTGGAATTCAGTCTTCTCTTACAATGAAAGAATGGTGTGGCTGGGTCCTGGGATATTCTTGAAGCCTTTCTTCCTGCAGCAATCCGGGTGAGCTCACAAGGCTCCCATGTCACTGTTTGGTTGCTCAGGAGGGTCCAACTCTGCGAATCCATGGACTGTAGCCCGGCAGGCTCCTCTGTCCATGCGATTTCCCAGGTAGAAGCATCCAGTTAGACAAATGTTATTCTCTTTCCTGCAACTTTGTAAATTTATTTTTTTATTGAAGGATAACTGCTTTACAGAATTTTGTTGTTTTCTGTCAAGTCTCAACATGAATCAGACATAAGTATATATATATATATATATATATATCCCCTCCCTTTTGAAACTCCCTCCCATCTCCTGTCCCATCCCACTCCTCTAGGTTGATACAGAGCCCCTGTTTGAGTTTCCAGAGCCATACAACAAATTCCCATAGGCTGTTATTATATATATGGTAATGTAAGTTTCCATCTTACTCTTTGCATACATCTCACTCTCTCCTCACCTCTCCCCATGTCCATAAATCTATTCTCTATGTCTCTTTCTCCACTGCTGCCCTGTAAATAAATTCTTCAGTACCATTTTTCTAGATTCCATATATATGTGTTAGAATACGATATTTATCTTCCTCATTCTGACTTACTTCACTCTGTATAATAGGTCCTAGGTTCATCCAGTTCATTAGAACTGACACAGATGCATTCCTTTTTATGGCTGAATAATAATATTCCATTGTGTATATGTAACACTTCTTTACCCATTCATCTGTCGATGGACATCTAGGTCGCTTCCATGTTCTAGCTATTGTAAATAGTGCTGCAGTGAACAATGGGTTACATGTGTCTTTTTCAATTTTGGTTTCCTCAGGGTATATGCCTAGGAGTGGGATTGCTGGGTCACATGCTGCTTTTATTCCTAGTTTTTAACGCTTCTCCATACCGTCTTCCATAGTGGCTGTATCAATCTACATTGCCACCAACACTGCAAGAGCGCTCCCTTTTCTCCACCCTTTCCAGCATTTACTGCCTTTAGGCCCTTTGATGATGGCCATTCTGACTGCTGTGAGGCAATATCTCTTTGTAGTTTCGATTTGCATTTCTCTAATAATGAGCGATGTTGAGCATCCTTTCATGTGTTTGTTAGCCATCGGTGTGTCTTCTTCAGAGAAATGTCTGTTTAGGTCATTTCTCACTTTTTGATTGGGTTGTTTGTGTCTCTGGTATTGAGTTGTATGAGCTGCTTGTACATTTTGGAAATTAATCCTTTGTCAGTTGTTTCATTTCCTGTTATTTTCTCCCATTCTGAGGGTTGTCTTTTCATCTCCCATTTAGTTTCCTTTGTTACGCAAAAGCTTTGAAGTGTAATCAGCGCCCACTTGTTTACTTTTGTTTTTATTTCTGTGACCTTGGGAAATGTATGCTAATTGAAATAAATCAGTCAGAAAGAGAAAAATACATTATGATTCCATTTACTTGGAAATTAGTTTAAATTTGTCAGATTCATAGAGACAGAAAGGACTGTGTCTGCCAGGAGCTGGGGTGAGGAGGAAATGGCTAGTTATGTGTAATGCTTATAGAATTTCAGGTTGGGTTTGGTGAAAGGAGTTCTGGAGTTTGAGTGCACATCACGTGAATATAGTAAACACTGTTCAGTGCACGCTGACAAAAGGTCATGTTGGTATTTAAGGCGGTGTGTTTTCTACCATGATTTATTTTTAAGGCAAGTGCCTTTGGTGCCCTAGCCCTGGGCTGGCCCTGTCTTAGAGGTGACACTGCCGTCGGAGGGTGTGTCTTTGGAGACATTAGCGACCAGGCCCTGTGGTATCAGGGAGGAGCACAAATGGAGAAATGAAACTTACCTGCCTTGGGTGCTGGGGGGCAACAGGGCAGGCGTGGCAAGGAGCCGTGCCTGAGCCTGTGCCAGCCGGCTGACCAGGAGCCAGAGCAGCCTCTGTGTGCTACCTAATTAGAGATGACCTGGATCTGGGAGACCCTTAAGAGTGAGCTCCTCCTACCCCTGTGAGGTCAGAGGTGGCTCCTCTCCCTGCTCTCTATGGTTTTAGCTGTCATCCTGGCGGCCGTTTGGAAACAGGATGCACAGCCAAGCACACCACTATCTTTCTCACAGACAGAGGGAGAAAATCAGAAGTGCTCTCCTGATTTCTGAAGGACTAGGGGCGGGCACCTCTCTACTGCCCCAGCCCTGCTCTCTGTGCTATGACAGTCTGTGGGCTACTTCCAACCCACCCTGCTGATCTGCTCAGAAAACAGTTTTGAAGTTAATCATGACTTTCCTTGGCTCACTGACCTTCAGAATCTTGTCTACCTCTTAACACTCCATCTCTATCCGATGCTCACTGCCCACCCAGTCGAAGTCTTAGGATTTCAGGGCACCCTGGTTCCGGACAAAATCCGAGGCTCCCAAAGTCTCATGGTAAAGGTGGGCTCAAGCCCCCTCCCACACTCACCTCTGGTCACAGTGACCACAGCCCTGGATGCTCTGGGTGGAGTCCTATACTCCCTCCCTCCCTCTCTGCACAGGTCCCTGTTTATCCTGGTTGGTAAGTGTCTGGGAACGAAGAGCAGCGTGGCAAGTTCTGCATGGAGTGAGTCTGGGGCCTCCAGGCGGCTGAATTCTCCCACCATGGATGCTATCTAACCCCAAAAGTCCAAGGAGGAAGTGAGTCAGTCTCTTTCCAGCTGTGGTTTCTCCCCGACTTTGCTGATGGGAGGATGAGGGCCATGGGCTGGTCTTGGGCTGTCCATGGGGCCGAGCGCAGAGCACTTGCTGGAGCCCCTCCTCGGTGTCACTTGGTATTGACTCCACTTTCCTGGAGAAATCAGGAGGGCCACCCCCACCTACAGAAGCAGGTGGATTGGTTTCTCTGAATTTCCTGCTAGCCCAAAAGACAACATATGGAGAAGAGACTGGTGCCTTCAGAGTACATGTGACATTGCAACTCATGAACGAGGGTAAGAGGGAAGTGATCGACCAAGGGGAAAGAAAAGCAAAACCTTTGCATTATTAGAATTCCCAAAGTAAAGAGAGTTCTTAGGGAACAATATTTCAAGAGGTACTGTCTTTAAAAGGGAACTCAGAACACTTCCCTGGTGGTCCAGCGGTTAAGAATCTGCCTGCCAGTGCAAGGAACACAAGTTTGATCCCTGGTCAGGCAAATCAAATCCCACTGGTCGAGGAGCAATTAAGCCCAAGTGCCACAACTACTGAGCTCTCAGGCCTCAACTGGAGAGTCTGTGTGCTTCAAGGAAACACCCACACGACACAACAAACACCTGAGTACTGCAGCTAAGACCCAACGCTGCCAGATAAATGAACAAATATTGTTTAAAAAGGGAACTCAGCCTTGGGAATTCCTGGTGATCCAGTGGTTAGGACCCCGTCCTCCCACTGTGGGGGCACAGGTTCCATTCCTTGTCCGGGAGCAAAGATTCAGCATGCTGAGACGTGGCCCAGAAAGAGTCAGGGTAGAAGAGGTGATTATTAAAAAGAGAATTATTTATTACTGATGAGTATTTGAAATGACATTCAATCTTCTAATAATAAACGTATTTTTTAAGAAAGGTAACTTTTTGTGTGTGAATATGTGTGTGTGTGTGTGTGTGTTCCATGAATCATTCAGTTAGAATCTGGTTGCAGATATCAGGAGTCACTCCAGCTAACTGAAGCAGAATGTGTTTTTCCACAAGGAATTCCATGCCTATAAAAGCACCCCAGGATTGGAGAAGAAGGTTCAAGGTTGAGTCTCCGGGAATGAACACCCCACCCTCTAGAGGAACACTGAAGGACTGGGCCACCAGGGATGCTGGGACTGCTGCCTTGATCAGGAACCAGAGATACTGGGAAGCCACTCTGCGACCAAACTGCCTTGTATCTCATGTCTTCAGGTAAAACGATGCATCTCAGTCACGTAAGAGCTGGATCCCAACTCTACTGCTGCTGCAGAAGACCTAGTCCTCACTACTGTGCTTGGCAGCAAAGCAGCAGCCTCGTCTCCCTGCCCGACACAAGAACCAGTGTCGCCAGAGAATCTGGGGAAGATGGTCATTACTCTCTGTCCAGGGGGTTCACAGCAGGGGATGAAGCAGAACTGAGTGAGGACGACCTCCACAGCTGCTCCAGAGAAAGTAACTAAAAACACCCAGTGTTTGCACGGGGCAAGGAAAGGAGAACGCTCACGCCTTGCTGGGTGGGATGTGCTCTGATACATAGGTCACAACTGGCAATACAGAAATGTGTAATAACAGCTTTCACTTCACTTGATTCAGAAATACTCTTTCTGGGAATTCATTGTAAGAAAAGAGTCAGATATGCGCACAAAAATATCTGTATATGATTGATTTTCATGGTGTTATTCAGGACAGCAAACCTTTAAAACAAGACGAAATCAAGGACACATAATTTTATGCCCCCATATAACAGACTTCTATGTAGTTACTGATGGTAGAGTCAGGGACCAATTTACCACTCAGTGAAAGAAGCCTGTGAGAGTTGGACTGTGAAGAAAGCTGAGCGCCGAAGAATTGATGCTTTTGAACTGTGGTGTTGGAGAAGACTCGTGAGAGTCCCTTGCACTGCAAAGAGATCCAACCAGTCCATTCTAAAGGAGATCAGTCCTGAATATTCATTGGAAGGACTGGTGATGAAGGTGAAACTCCAATACTTTGGCCACCTGATGTGAAGAACTGACTCACTTGAAAAGACCCTGATGCTGGGAAAGATTGAAGGTGGGAGCACAAGGAGACGACAGAGGATGAGATGGTTGGGTGGCATCACTGACTCGATGGACATGAGTTTGAGTAAACTCCAGGAGTTGGTGATGGACAGGGAGGCTTGGTGTGCTGCAGTCCATGGGTTTGCAAAGACCTGGACATGACTGAGGGACTGAACTGAAACTGAACTGAAAGAAGCCTGAGTTCAAGGACCCTCACTTGCACTGGTTCTGTCCAGGAGAATTCCTGAGAACAATTCTGCAGTATGCTGGCATTGCAATCATTACTATTTGCAAAAGTATGATATTCGAAGACCAACTGGTTAAGACTGCAGACTCCTTCCAAATTGTCTTTCCTTTCCTGGCTTCCCTTGTTTCTGAATGACATTTTAGTTCTGTTGGCATTTTAGATTGTAATTCTCTATTATATTTTTTAGAGTTTTTTCTCCCCAGTTACTTTAATTTCAAACCCCTAAATCCTAGATCTGTCCTTGGTTATAGATTTATATTTGTCAACATGGGGTACTCTTCCTTAGGTATTGTTAAGAAGGAATTTGAGAGTAGGGGGAGGGGTTGTTTGGGGGAGGGGACTAAGAGGTACAAGCCATTAGGTATAAAATAAGCTACAAGGGGGGCTTCCCTGGTGGTCCAGTGTTTAAAGAAAAATGCCTATTATAAGAGAAAGAAAAACACCAATACAGTATACTAAACATATATATGGAATTTAGAAAGATGGTAACGATGACCCTGTATGCAAGACATCAAAAGAGACACAGATGTATAGAACAGTCTTTTGGTCTCTGTTGGAAACAGCGAAGGTGGGATGATCTGAGAGAATAGCACTGAAACATGTATATTATCATATGTGAAACAGATTGCCAGTCCAGGTTTGATGCATGGGACAGGGCGCTCAGGGCTGGTGCGCTGGGATGACACAGACGGATGGGATGGGGGGGGGTGGTTTCAGGATGGGGGACACATGTACACCCATGGCAGATTCATGTTGATGTTTGGCAAAAATCAGCACAGTATTGTAAAGTAATTAGCCTCCAATTAAAATAAATAAATTAGTGAAAAGAAAAAAAAAAAAGAAGGAATTTGACCATGCAGTAGTAAGGGAAGACACTATTTGGTGTTTTAACATGTACATATGTTTTTCTTTTGTTTGTTTGTTTTTGTGGTAAGAGTCACATAAAGTCAAACTTGCTATTCTAATTACAGGTAACTGCGTGTAGGTATCTTTTTCATTATTTAGTTTATTTCTTTTTGGCTGTGCTGAGTTTCATTGCTGTGCAGGCTTTCTCTAGTTGTGCTCCTTGGGCTTCTCACTGTGGTGGGTTTTCTTGTCTCAGACCATGGGCTAAGATGGGCATACGGGCTCAGTAGTTGAAGCTTGGGGGCTCAGTTGCCCCGGGCATGTGGGATCTTAATCGACCAATTCTCTGACCAATGTCTCCTGCATTGGAAGGTGGATTCTTAAACACTGGACCACCAGGAAAGTCCCTGTACCTGTGTTTGTAATGTATGGTACTTGGAGCAACTTTGGAAGTGTGGGCAAAACTCTAGGTAATTTACGATGTCGCAGACATAAATTACTTTTACCATCTGAATGAGAAAACAAGAGTTTTTCAGTATCAAGGCCACTGAGACGACTTTGGACGTCAGACGTGTGGATTCCTTTATAAGAAACTCTAGTTGCCTACGGACAGCAGGTGGGTGTCCTGCAATTTAACTTGATTCTGACATTAACTAGAGTTAACCCGATGGGTTAAGGGCTCAAACCCACAAGATTGCCCCACTCAGTGGCTTAGATGAGAAAGAATCAGCCTGCAATGTGGGAGACCCAGTTTCCATCCCTGGGTCAGTAAGATCCGCTGAAGAAAGGAATGGCAACCTACTCCAGGATTCTTGCCTGGACAACTCCATGGACAGAGGAGCCTTGCCAGCTACAGTACATGGGATCGCAGTCAGACAAACTGATTGAATAACACTTTCACTTTTGGTCACAGTAGAGTGGAAACAGACCTGGCTTCCTGTCATGGATATCAGTGCCCATTCTTACAGAGTTCTTGGCCCATATCCTATCACCAGTGGCTCTACAGATGCCCTGCACCCTGTCTGATAAATAAGAACCCAGTAGGGACACTCATGAAAGGTCACAGCATTTTGTTTTTACTTCTTATGATTCTTTGAAGAATTTTGGGAGGCAGAGGGCTTGTCATTTGGGGGACTGACATCCTGAGGCCCTGGAGGGTCATCTCCAGCATGGGAACCGCTCTCTTCTTCAGTATTGGGTCCTGGTGGAGAAGAGGTCTTCTTTTTTGGACCCCACAGCCACGCCCCAATTGCTGACCCAGCAGAGCCCAGGAGGATGTTGGATGATATGGAAAGTCCAGCTGCCCCTGGGGGAGAGGAGGAGGTTAGAACACAAGGGGACAGGCAGGCCTAGCAGCCTCTGGCAAGGCTGTGGGAGTCAGAAATCCCAGGACCATCTGGAGGCCCAAGAAATAGACATCCCACCTTTGTTGCCTGCTCTACTTCTTGATACCCCAGGATGTCTGGGCGGCAGCACATGGCTGCCCAAAGAGGAGACATGAACTCTGATAGTCAGTCCATCAGCCACAGGACAGGCCCTCTGAGAAATGACAGGCTGCCTCTCCCTCCACAGCACCAGGCTGGGCCCAGGCAGGGGAGGGCACCTACATAGGTTATATAGGGTTGAGGAGGAATGCCGGCCTTCTGAGCTGCACACCTCTCATCCCACCAACCGTATTCCCAACTAGAAGAGGGGACAGTGAGGGTGACACAAAGGACCAGGACCCTGATGACCACGAAGCTGGAAGAAGCACAGAGGCCCTTCTTCAGGCTTGGCCTCGTGCCTGAATCCTGAGCTGGTTTGTCACACCCTCCCCATTCTCCCGCCCGGACACTTACCCACGGACTGGAGAGTGGCCACCAGGCTGCCAGCAGCAACTCCGCCCCCATTGGCCACGGCGGCCGCTGACATCATCTTGGCCGTAATGGAGGAGGCGGCGATTCCAGCCCCCGTGAAGCCCATGGCGCCCAGCACTACGGGAACAGACCCCACAGCCAGGGCTGCAGGGAGACAGGAGATTTGGGTTTGGCCCCATGGGACTGACTCCCTAGATCTCCCTGACATCTTCCTGTGACATGAAGTGAGGGGTCCACTTTGCTCTCCTGAGAGCCTCAGTGTCCGAGGGAATGCTGTAGATGTGGACACACGTGGGTAGACGGGACCCCTCCAAAAACCTTAATCCCAAGCCTGTTTGTGCCTCATTTTAGCTGTGTTCCTGGGAACCTCACAGTCCTCCCCAGGCTTTAGTTTGCTTTAGTTTATAAAATAAAGTTGAAACAAGCAGGGGTCTTCAAAAGCCCCCTTTGATGGGAAACTGGTGTCTTTCACACAAGCACAGGCCCAGAGTATGAGGTCAGAATTCTCTTCTGAAAAGGTGCTGGGTGGAAGCTTCTAACCTCTGGCCCAAAGCCGCTGGTGAGCATCCCCCAGGGTCCCTACATCTCAGATGGTACAGGCATAGAACCTTCTGCAACCTGGAACCTTCTATGTCTACACCGTCCACATGGTGGACACATGTGGCACTGAGCACTTGAGACTGGCTGGTGTGACAGAAATGTTTGATTTTCTTTTATTTTGGCCACCACGAACGACCCTCACCAGTGGGTGACCCTCACCAGTGAGTGACCCTAACTGGGCTCACTAGATGAGCTCCAAGGATTACAGAGCAGTTCTGAAGAATCCACACAGCTCAGCTCACACATTTCCTACAAGCCTTTGCAAGAAACCCTGCACCGGCTTTCTGGGGAGAAATCACAGATCCATGTAGCTTTAACGCCTTGCCTGGGTTCCCACAGTTTACACTCGGGAGAAGCTGAGATTGGAAGTGCGTGCTGTGAATAGCTTTGCTTTGGTTGCTTCTTGGCAAGGTTCTTGTTACCTCAAGAATTCCACCTCTGACCACATCCACCACACCCTTACCCACCCAGGTCTTGAGGCTCAAGGTAATCTTGAACTCGGTCAAGGCCAGACTCTCCCAGGCACCCAGGGACAGGGGCACATGGGGCCCTGAGTTGGTTTACAAAGAGACTCACCTCCTCCAATCACGGCTGCGGCAGTCTTGCCTGTAGACAGAAAGAACTCCCCTGAATAGCCAGCATTTGCCTTCCCCTCTTGTCCCTGCTGCTGTCCCAGTGGGAAGGGTTCCCTGGAGTTGGGATCACAGGACAGAGCAGCCCCTGTGTGGCTCTCTGCTTTTACGTAGTAGTCTGATAGTCTGGGAATCAGAGGAGGATGGACAAGAGTCCAGAGCTCTGTGATGCTCCAGAGGGGAGAGCAACCTGCCTTGAACAGTTTCATACTGCTCCTTAACTTTAATACCTTCAGTATCATTTTCTCAAAAACAAAACAAAGAAATCAGAAAAGCATGCTAATTTTATTTGCAATGGAATAAATTTGACTGTTCTGATTTGTTCATCTTTCAGACACACCATGCCCTTCTGAGGATATAGCTTGAGTGGAAGCACCCTGTCCTCCAGGGCTCAGCCTACTTGTGACTTTCTGCACAAAGCATCCCTGACTCCCCCATCGGGAAATATGTGTGCTGCCTTGTGGCTGGAGCCCCTGGCCACACTGGATTCCAGCAAGCCTGTACCACACTGAATTGCTCAGAGCTCTTGGGTCTGGCAGGGACACCTAACAGTGGCAGGGACTGGGATGTTCGGGCAGTATGGACCAGGTGTTCCGGAGATTTCAGGAGCTGTGGGAGTGAGCTCAGCCAGCTCCCCAGGAAGAGGAGCCTTGATACCAGGCAAGGAGAAAAAGGTACAAGATCAGCTTCAGGCCCCCAGTCATTTCTGGAAGGTTGTTGCTCCTGGCTCACCAACATCTCTCTGTCCATCAGGAGCCCTGACTTGTCTTGAGGGCTTCCATTTCTGCACAGATGAAATTTCTAACAACCTGGTCTATCAGTTCTCACCTCCCTACTTCCAAGGATCTTAGACTCTATGCCACACACACCCAAGGTCATGTCCTATACCTATGCTGCCGCTATGGCAACCACTAGCTATGTGTGCTACTTACATCTTGAAAGTGAAAGAGAAAGTCCTTCAGTCCTGTCTGATTCCTTGTGATCCCATGGACTTTACAGTCTATGGAATTCTCCAGGCCAAAATACAGGAGTGGGTAGCCTTTCCCTTCTCCAGGGGATCTTCCAACCCAGGGATCAAACCCAGGTCTCCCACATTGTAGGCAGATTCCTTACCAACTGAGCCACAGTGAAATAAACATTACAACAATGAAATAAAACATTACAACAATGAAATAAACATTACAACTCAGTTTCTGGGTCACATGACCCAGTGCTCATTAGTCACACATGGCTAGTGGCTACTGTCTTGGATCATGCAAAGATCGTGGTCATCACTGCAGAAAGCTCTATTGGACAGTAGGGCCCCAGATCTTGTCACTGACAAACATTTCCTCCTCCCTGCGATCAACTTCAGCACCCCTCTACGTACTCCCATCTCCTCCTTTCACAGATTCTGATTCCAATAGAGCCTTCAACAGTTCCTCAACCGCAATGAGATATTTGATCTCTGTCCAGACACAACTTGAAGATGCTAGGGATTCGGTTCCAGGTTACTGCAATAAAGCAATTATCAGATGAGCTTTTAGTTCCCCATTGCATATAAAAGTTATGTTTATAAAATGCTGGAGTCTACTAAGTGAGCAATGACCTTATGTATTAAAAATGGGTATATCTTAAGTTAAAAACACTTTATTGCTAAAAATATGAACCAACTCTGCCAACTCTTGGTTGCTATAAGTCTTTGACTTGTTAAAAAAAAAAAAAGAATATCTGCAAACTCCAATAAAATGAGATTTGCCCACATTAGTTTCCTAAGGCTGCAGTAACTAATGAGCACAAGCTGTTTATTCTCTCATGTTCTCACAGTTCTGGAGGTTAGGGGTGTAGGCAGAGCCAGGCTCTCTCTGAAGGCCCGAGGGGAGGATCTTTCCTTGACCTTTTGAACATCATTGTCTGGTGCTTGCTGACAACTCCTGGCCTGTGGCTGCCTTGCTCCGATCTCTCTGACTCCACCACTGCCACCCTCGTGGGCATCACCTCTCCTGGTCCAGGATCAGAGATGGGGGGCAACACACAGAATGAGACACATCTGTTGGCTGCTGGGTACAGACAAGAGTGAAAGTGTTGGGGTCCCTCCTTGCCCCCTGTGCCCACAGGTGAAAGTTCACCTCCTTAGTGAGGATGAGGAGGCTCTCGTTGATCTGGCTTCTGCTTCTATCCTGGGGAATGAATAAAAGCCACGCCCAGCCCTCAGCATTCAATCTTTTGCCTGACAAATTCAGGAACATCTTCCAGGACTCTGCCACACATTCCCAATGTTCCTGAGCCACCTCCACCGAAAGACTCAATGTGAGTCTACTGTGCTCCTGCTGCCACAGAATTTTCCACAAGGCAGTATGATTCTCTATCATTTCTGCTTTTTGAGTGTTTTAAAGTCAAGTGTAAATCCTCCTTCACTGCCATCTCCCAACATGCCAAGCACTGGCTGGGAACAAGGAAGCTCTGAAGGAGAATTTCAGAAAAAGAAATATGAACAAAGCATATATTTGTGTATGCAAAGTCATGTTATGATCTGAATGTTTGTGTTCTTATATTTTCACATGTTGAAACCTAATGCCCCATGTGATGGGGGGGAGCTTTAGGGAGGTGATTCAGTCTTGAAGGCAGAGGCCTCTTGGTTGAGCTCAATTTCCTTATGAGAGACTCCTCCACCCCTTCCCCCTGCCAGTTCCTTTGTTCCTCCCAGCATAGAGACTTACAGGGATGGCTGTCTAGGAAGTGAGCTCTCAAAACACAGAATCTACCAGTGTCTTGACCTGTGACTTCCTAGGCTATACAAAAGTGAAAAATAAATTTCTGTTCTTTTTAAGACACCTGCTGCTGCTGCTGCTGCTAAGTCGCTTCAGTCATGTCCAACTCTGTGAGACCCCATAGACGGCAGCCCAACAGGCTCCCCCATCCCTGGGATTCTCCAGGCAAGAACACTGGAGTGGGTTGCCATTTCCTTCTCCAATGCATGAAAGTGAAAAGTGAAAGTGACCCTAGGTTATGGCATTTAGTTATAGCACCCATAATGATCTACATCAAGACACAATCCACACAGTGGAAAGGCAGCCTATAGAAGGGGAGAAAACCTTGGCAAATCATGTATCTAGTAAGGGACTAATATTCAAGGTGTGGTATAGATAGAATTCCTATGACAGAAAACTCAAAGAACTCGGTTTAAGTTTGGGCAAAGAATTCAATTAGGCAATTCCCTAAAGAGATCCAAACAGCTAACAGGTATATGAAAAGACCCTTGAATTCAGTCATCATTAGGGAAATGTAAATCAAAACCTCATGGGCAGAGGAGCCTGGTGGACTGCAGTCCATGGGGTCAGAAAGAGTCGGGCACGACTGAGTGACTAACACTAACTAAATCAAAACCACAAGATACCACTTCACACCCATAGGATACTTACTATTTAAAAGACAAAAGAACATAAAATAACAAGTCTTGGTTAGTATGTGGAGGTGGTGGCACTCTTGTGCACTGCTGGTAGGAATGGTGCAAGAGCTGTGGAAAACACTATGGCAGTTCCTGAAAACATTAAAACAGAAAATCATATGATCCAGCAGCAATCCAATTTCTGGATATTGATTTAAAGAAATTGAAAACAGGGTCTTGAAGAGATATTTGCACTGCATGTTCACAGCAGCATTTTTCACAGTTGTCAAGAAGTGAAAGCAATCTAAGTGTCCATCGATGGATAAATGGCTCATCGCCATGTGCTAGAGACACACAAGAGAATACCATTCTGCATTAAAGAGGAAGCTATGACATATGGGTGAACCTAGGGCCTAATGCTAAGTAAAAATAAACTGCTGACATGGAAATTAGATTACCTTACTCAAATTTTAGAAGTAGAAAGAATTGTGGTTTCCAGGAGCTGGGACGAGGAGGACACAGAGTTAATGTTTAACATGTACAGAGTTTCCGTTTCGGGAAATGAAAAGAATTCTAGAGATCAAGTAGACAGCAATGCAAATGTAGTTAACACTGTTCAACCTACGCTGACAAACTCTCATCTTGGCTAATTAAATTCTGTAGTGTATTATCACCTGATTTAAGAAAAAACAAACATGTACCTTTGGTGCCCTGAAACTAGGCTGCCCCACATCAGAGGTGACTCTGCCCTTGGAGGGTGTGTTCTGGGAGGACATTAGTGACCAGGCCCTGGAGTATCAAGGGAGGAGCACAAATGGAGAAATGAAACTTACCTGCCTTGGGTGCTGTGGGGCAACAGGGCAGGCATGAGCAGTGAACTTTCATTGGCAAGGAGCTGTGCCTGAGACCTGGCCTGCCGGCTGTCAGGCATCTAACCTGAGCAGCACCTCTGCCCCACCTTATTGGAGATGACTCAACACTGAGAGACCCTAAGAGTGACCTCATCCTACCTCTGTGCTAAAAACCAACCTATGAAGGCCCAGAGAGGGCAAGTGACTGGCTCTGGGTCACTCAGTGCCGGGAGCCAGCACGGGAGATCCCACCCATGACAAGGTCATGCAGGACTCGAGGGACTCCCTGGGCCATCCGACCCATGACAAGGTCATTCGGAAGAGTCCTGATAAGCAAAGCCTCAGGACTCGACGGACCCCCTGGATCTGCTCGAGCATCTACCCCCAAACCAGAATCTGTCTGTCTTACTATTTTATGTCTTTCACCAGCTCTTCTGACATTAGCAGGGGGCTGCCCCGACCACCTTTCTCTGGAAAGAGTTAACTTAGGGCTCTAGTTGATAAATCTCCTGGGCATGAAAGGAGTGTTTCAAACCCCCTGTTAGCATTCTAGCTTACTTGGCAGGTTTATCCAGACTCTTGCAATATTGTTGAACCTATGCTTCCTGCCAAGTTCTCACATCCCTTATCCATTGTGTTCCTGGGAGTGCATATAGTCAAGATGTAGAAATAACAAGCAGTAGCTTTAGCATTAGCAACATTAGACTTTGAGTTAATAAGTTCTTTCTTTGCTGTAACCCACTGAATCTTTGCTCCCTAAAAATGTAACTCTGTACTTTAAGGGGGACGCAGGCTAAGAATTTAAGAAGAAACACTTTAAGGGAAGATTATTGTTCTGGCTGACCAACCTTTATCGAAAAGAGGTCATGGAATATCAACAGGCCACCGGGACAGAAGATGATGTACAAAAAATAAGACTCTTACAAGAAGGAACCTGATATTGATAAAAGTTATTACTGATGGAATGTTGAGTTGACTCTGCATTTTTCACCTTGCTGTATTTATAACTCAGGGTATAAAAGCCCCAAGAAGAATAAAGTAAAGGGGCCTTGCTCACCGAAGAAGCTTGGTCACCCCATGTCGTTCTTTCCTTATCTCTATCTCTATCTTTCTTCATTCGCCGATGTTGTCCATCCTGAGGATATCCCTGGACTCGGCTGAGGCTGGACCCTGGCAACTCAGCAAGTCAGAGGCATAGCTAAACCCTGAAGTGTGGTCCCTCTGATTCTAGAGTATCATTTATTTCATCTCCTGTGTACACTGTGGCTTTTTTCTGATAGTGTGTCAGAGAGATTCCATCAGGAAGACTGCCCTTACACTGACAACTTAGCGGGTTGAACCGAGCAGTGGGTGTGGGGTGAAGATGCACGGATAGGTGCTCAGAGACCCGTTACCTGCATAATGGTAGAAATTGCTGCCTTCCGACTTGGGTGGATCTCTGGGGTCAGAGCCAGAGCCATCTGACCCCTTACGTGGCTCATTTGGTGGCTTCCCAGGAGAAGAACCATCAGAGGCCTGGTCGCTTGACTGGGAAGGTTCTTCTTCCTCTGAAAGAAAGAAATAACGGGGGAGCACACAGCAGGGCAGGCAGTGGGGGGAACAGACCCCACACAGCCCCCTCCACCCTTTCCTGAAGGCCCCAGGATCTCTGATGTAGGGAGGGGACATCAGGGGAAGCTGAGCTGAGAGGTGTCAAGGTTGCTTGGAGGTGAACCAGGGAGGTGACAGAGAGAGGAAGGCCCAGCACCAGTGGAGAGCCGGGGGTCCTGACTGCACAGAGCAGGAGGCTGAGGCCTGGGGGGAAGAGCCTTGATGGACCCAGAGCACCTGGTGGCAGCCTGAGGTCAGAACCTAGACCCCCACTGCCCACCCAGGAACCCCAAGCTCTAGGCCACCCACCCTCAGGAGCTTCCCCAAGGGCACTCACCTTCTGGTAGCAATTCTGGCAGGAGGGGGCCCAAGGAATCGCCTTTCCCACTCTCTATGGCTCCAGCTGACATCCTGGAGGCAGTGTGGGAACACTGGTTGTGGAGCCAAGGACACCAGTGTCTTTTTAGAAACAGAGTGTGAAGTTAAAACTACTCTGCTTGATTTCAGGCTTCCCTGATAGCTCAGAAGGTAAAGAATCTGCCTGCAATGCAGGAGACCCTGGTTCGATTCCTGGGTTGGGAAGATTCACTGGAGAAGAGATAGGCTGCCGACTCCAGTATTCTTGGGCTTCCCTTGTGGCTCAGTGGCTAAAGAATCCACCTACAATGTGAGAGATGTGGGTTCCATTCCTGGGTTGGGAAGATCCTGTGGAAAAGGGAAAGGCTACCCATTCCAGTATTCTGGCCTGGAGATTTTCATGGACTGTATAGTCCATGGGGTCACAAAGACTCGGACATGACTGAGTGACTTTCACTTTCACTGCCTGATTTAGGCTGCACTAAGGCTTCAGGGGGGTATCTCTCTGCCTTTCCAGCCCTGCCCTCTGTCCCATTGCAGCCTATGGACCACTTCCAGTCCACTCCCTTAATCTGCTCAGTCCACAGTTTTGAAGTTAACAATGACTTTGCTTGGCTCCTTGATCTCCAGAATCCTGGCCACCTCTAACACCCCATCTCTGTCCCCTGCTCACTGCCCACCTGGTCTAAGTTTCAGGGCTTCATAGTAACCTGGGTCAAGACAAGACCAAAGGTTCCTAACATCTCATGGTGAAGGTGGGATCAAGCCCCCCACACACACTCACCTCTGGTCACAGGGACAGCAGTCCTGATGGAAGTGGAGAGGGAGGCTGAGAGTGGAGTCCCTTTGCTCCCTCCCCTCCCCACCTCCCAGGCCCCCGCTTACCCTGCTTAGTATTGTTGGGGATCGAAGAGTAGTGTGTGAAGCCCTGCACATAATGAGGCTGTTGAGAACTCCAGCAGGCTAAATAGTCCCTCCCTGGATGACCTCTGACCCCAAGAGTCCAATGTGGAAGTGAGTCCCCCTCATCCCAGGCTGGGTGCCACGTAGACCTCACCTTTGAGTGCGAATGGGAGGATGAGGGGCGGGGCTTCTGCAGAAGCATGGCTTTCCCTCCCGGATTCCCCTTCTTGGATATGCGAGGAATCCCTAGTCCTCCTTTTTATAAAACTCATCTGCAATTCTTGTGAACTTTATTTTCCCTGCCCTCCATGATTTGCAGGTTTACGGTACAAAACGTTTTTCCTGGCTGACAAATGGCAGAGAGACTCAATCTCATATCTGTAATAACTGAGGAGGCAGAGCAGGTTGATGGTCAAGAGCACCATCTCTGACCAGTGCCTGGGGAGGAATCCTTAATTGCGACTACGGGAGTGAATTACCCTTGATATGCCTTAGTTTGCTGACACCCTGGCATTCACAGAATAGGTGGTATTACTATATTTACTTCTTTTTGTCCCTTGAAGTATTAGTCGCTCTGTTGTGTCCAACTCTTTGCGACCTCAAGACCGTAGCCTGCCAGACTCCTCAGTCCCTGGGGGTTCTCCAGGCAAGATTACTGGAGGGGGTTGCCGTGTCCTCCTCCAGTGGATCTCCCCGACCCAGGGATTGAACCCAGGTCTCCTGCATTACAGACAGATTCTTTACCACCTGAGGCACCAGGGAAGCCTTCTGTCCCTTATCCCTGGTGGAATAAATCTGATGAATAACATAGATTTGTCTGTCTTCTCCTGGGTCTAGAGCTCAATAAATACATTTTGAATGGCAGAGCAAAGAAGAAGAGGAAAGTGAGAATGTTAGTGTGAAGCTGGGTCAGGGAACAAGAGGCAGAATATGGGGGAAGGGGCAGAGTCAGTGTTGGAAGAGGCCTCTGTTTGGGACAGGCTTGAGTGTCTTGGGAATGGAGGCCTTGTCCCTCCTGCAAGATGAAGACAGGAGGGACTAGAGCCAGGGCCCTGTCTTTCCCCCACCCCTACCTTTGCTTAAGCTTTGGGACAACAAAGCCAAACATTGCAGCAAATCTGATCCAGTTTCGGTGAGCCACTGCAGGACGCTGTCCGTGAGGCTAAGAGCAGAGAGCCTGCAGGAGCCCCTCCTTGGTGTCACTTGGTATTGACTTGCCTGGCAGAATTCAAGACACAAGGAACATCCCCTACCTGGAGAATCAGGCCAATTGGTTTCTCTGAAATTCCTGTCACTAGAAGATAGCTAGAAAGACAGCCTATGAAACAGAAAAGACTGGTATCGTCCGACCACAGGTGACATTATAAACACCATCCATCCCTGTCTCTTTGACCTGATGGCTGTGGTGGTCACCTTGGGTCACGGTCTGGGACTCGGTCCCATCTGGGATGCTGGAGGAGCTTGAGAACTGACTGGGTTCCGGATGCCTGGCTCCTTCATGATGATACCTGGACAGGGTGTGGGGACCAGGCCCTGAGGGCACTGCCAGCTGAGGTCTGCCTCCTCAGCCAGGTCTGGGCACTGTGGGAGGACCCCCATGGGGTGCTTGACCTGGGCAGGGTCACCTTCCCCTCCATATACCCTCTCCTCTTGGGCAGGGCCTGAGCCTCGGAGGGCAAAAGTTGTACCTTGGGACTTTGCTCTTCTTGCTTTCTTGGCAAGACAGAGAATAATCTTTGTCTGGTGGAGATTTATAGGAACATAGTGCCCTTCCTGGGACCTGACCTCTAGAACAAGGTATCTGACATCAGGAAGGTTACAATAATCAACCACAGCCCTCCCTCATTTTTCCTAGAAAGGGGCTTTACTGAAAGCTTCCAGATTTCTGGATTTTTAAGGCATGAGCCACCTGTCTCCTTCCTGGCCCTGCAAGAAACAGTCCTCTGCTACAAACTGACGTTCTGATATTGTTTGGCCCCACTGTTTACTGGGCCCACGGACATACATTCGGTTACATGACCTCTTCCTTGGGTTCTATAATTTGCCAAAAGGCTCACAGAACCCAGGAAAGCACTTTCCTTACTATTACTGATATACTACAAAGGGTATTAAAGGATGCAAGTCAACAGCCAGATGGAAAGATACCTACAATGAGGTTGGAACACAGGAGTTGCGGTCCCTGTGGAGTCGGGGGTGCATCACCCTTCCGGTGTGTGGATGTGTTATTGTTTCCCAAATGGCAAGTTCTCAGAACTCCATATTTTAGGGATGTTTATGGAGGCCCCATGACTTCCCTGGTGGCTCAGATGGTAAAGCGTCTGTCTACAATGTGGGAGACCTGGGTTTGATCCCTGGGTTGGGAAGACCCCCTGGAGAAGGAAATGGCAATCCACTCCAGGCCTATTGCCTGGAAAATCCCATGGACAGAGGAGCCTGGTAGGCTACAGCCCATGGGGTCACAAAGAGTCGGACACGACTGAGCGACTTCACTTATGGAGACCCCATAGTGTAGGTGTGATGGAATATTAGCTTCATTTTTATCCCTCTCCTCGCCCTGCAGGATTGGGGATGGGGCTGATCATGGCTTGGTCTTTCTGGTGACCAGCTCCCATCCAGGAGCCCAGCTAGAATCACCCCATTAGAACAAAGGATGTTTCTGTCACTCAGGAAACTCCAAGGAACATACGAGCTCTCTGTAAGATGCACCTATCACTAGGAAAGTACAAAGGTTTTAGGAGTTCTGTGTTAGGGATTAGCGTCAAAGATCAATATATATATATTTTTTTTTTTCCTTATTATTTCACATCATCATAATATTCCATATTACTTCACATCACCTTCTGCTAAAAGAAAATGCCAAAATTATTTCCCTTTAAGAAAGAATAGCAAAATAATTGTTTTACTACTGCTGCTGCTGCTAAGTCGCTTCGGTCGTGTCCGACTCTGTGCGACCCCAGAGACGGCAGCCCACCAGACTCCCCCGTCCCTGGGATTCTCCAGGCAAGAACACTGAGTGGGTTGCCATTTCCTTCTCCAATGCATGAAAGTGAAAAGTGAAAGTGAAGTCGCTCAGTCGTGTCCGACTCTTAGCGACCCCATGGACTGCAGCCTACCAGGCTCCTCTGTCCACGGGATTTTCCAGGCAAGGGAGTGGGGTGCCATTGCCTTATTATTTTAGTAATCAGAAATAGATGCAGGTTAAATACTTTGTGATAAGAATATATGGGTGATGTAGTTTCTTCTTTACTTGTTAAAGATTCAAATAATGATAGATTTAAAGGAAGTTGCCAAGTTCGTGCAGAGGGGTTCTGGGGATCCTTCACCCAGTTAACGCCATTGCTTATATATTACGTAATGATAGTACAAGCTAAAAGCTAGGAAGCCAACATTGGTAGAAAGTGTGTTTATGTCATTTTACTGCCTGTGTAACCACCATCACCTCAAGATACGGAACTATTCCATCACCCCTGAACCTCTCTCTAACTGAACCCTCACACTGAACCTCTAACTATCTCCCTGGCCCAGCTTTCCTTATCCCTTGAAACCACTGATCTATTTTATATCTCTATAATAATGTCATTTTAAGAATGTTATATGATATTTCGTGATGGGCTTTTTTCATTCAACATAATGCAGTTTAGATCCACTGAAGTTGTGTGTATCAATAGTTTGTTCCTTTCTATTGTTGAGTAGTATACCATGATGTAGATCCACAGGGGTTTTCCCCCAGTTTTATTGAAACATAATTGATGTAAACCATTGTGTAAGTTATAGTGTGCAATGTGATTTAGTACGTGCATATATTGCAAAAAGATTACTGCACACTGCTGTTTGTTTAGCCACTCACCTATCTTGGTTGTTTCTGGTTTTTGACTATTAGCTACTAAAGCTGCTATGAACTATCAATAAATGGCACCTGACCAGGTCAGTACTCTGTAACTTTTGGTACCAGGTTCAGCTACAAAAGTGGAGTTGAAGAGTCTGTTCTCAGCTAGACCCAACTGCTCATCCATTCATTCATTCAACAAATATCTATGACTCACAAAGTCAGTCAGGCACTGATTAGACATTTGGGGGGGATGCCAAGATAAATCTGACAGGATTTCATGAGGGGGTTTGCAATCTAGGAAGAAATATAAGACAAGAAAAATACATCTCTTTCTCTAATACAAAGCTACAAGTGCTATTCAGCACAGAAAAAGCTCTGGGAATCCTGAAGATGTTGAGACAAATTCTTAGCCTGAATTATACTTTATTCAGCTGTGGTTACATGTTTGAAACAACATTCTTCAAGGAAATTATTACAAATTTCAAGTTAATTCAATCTCAATGCTCTCATACTTTGAACTACGTGTTGAGTTAAGGGTCACAAAGCTGACTTTGAGACAACTTCCTTGCCAGGTCTAAGACTCTCCAAGCAACCTACTTTGCAGAGTGAGGAAATTTGACAGCTGTTGTTTTCGTCTCAGTTTGAAACCAACTCAGAAAGAATGCCATTTCAACACTGTATCCATAATAACCAGGAAAAGTTTTATTATGAAAAAATAATGCATAAATAAAAACTTAACCTGATGTCAGAATTTCCATCTCATGTGTCATTCGTAACTTCTCCCATTTCCCCAGGTTAGATTTGATTCAGGCTCCCACGTGGAGAGGTTTCAGAAGGGTAAGGGAGACAGAATCTGCTCCTCACTTTTCTTTCCTCTATTTCCTTCCCAAATGGCTGCTTTTGGCAATGTCAGGGTCAACTGACTAGAGCCATGAGACATAAAGGTGCAAAAAGCTATTTTACTTTAGGTGATACAGTATGTAGAGGTCTCCTGACTGTCCAATAGAGCTGTCCCTGTCAGGGAGAACATCCAAACAAAAGCTGCCCTTTTCTCTCCAAGGATGTTCGGTGGTTAATTTTATGCATCAGTTTGACTGGGTCATCATTCCCAGATATTTTTCACACATTTGTCTACACGTTTTTGTGAAGGTGTTTTAGATGAGATTAACATTTAGTATCTAGACAGCATATTAAAAACCAGAGACACTGTTTTGCTGATAAAGGTCTATATAATCAAAGTGATGGTTTTTCCAGTAGTCATGGATAGATGTGAGAGTTGGACCATAAAGAAGGCTGAGCACTGAAGAATTGATGCCTTCAAACTGTGGTGCTGGAGAAGACTCTAGAGAGTCCCTTGGACACCAAGGAGGTCAAAACAGTCAATCCTAAGGGAAATCAATCCTGAAGATTCATTGGAAGGACTGATGCTGAAGCTCCAATACTTTGGCCATCTGAGCTCATTGGAAAAGACCTTGAAGTTGGGAAAGATTGAGGGCAGGAGGAGAAGTGGGCAACAGAGGATGAACTGGTTGGATGCCATCACTGACTCAATGGACATGAGTTTGAGCAAACTCTGGGAGATAGTGAAGGACAGGGAAACCTGGTATGCTGCAGTCCACTGGGTCACAAAGTGTTGGACACGACTTAGTGACTGAACACCACCAAACATTTAACAAATATTTTTATTATTATTATTACAATTTTGTGGTGTGCTGGGTCTTCATTGCAGTGCACCAGCTTGGCTATTGCTCCACTGCATGGGAGACGTTAGTTCCTCAACCAGGGAGTCAACCCGCATCCCTTGCATTGGAAGACAGATTCTTAACTACTGGACCACCAGGAAGTCCTAAATGACATTAACATTTAAATCTGTGGACTTTGAGCAAAGTAGATTCCCCTCCACTGTGTGGGTGTGCCCCACCCAAGCAATTGAAGCCCTTAATACAACAAAAATTGACTTTCCCTCAGCAAGCAGGGATTCTGCAAGCTAATTGCTTTAGGATGCCTTCCCCGAGTCTTCAGCCTACTGGACTACCTCAGCAGATCTTGGATTCTCTGTTTCCACAATCACTGTAACTCAATTCCTTAAAACAAACCTCTCTTTATATATGGTATTCTGTTGATTCTGGTTCTCTGGAGAAAGTGAAAATGAAAGTGTTAGTCGCTTGGTCATGTCTGACTCTTTGCAACTCCATGGACTGTAGCCCACCAGGCTCCTCTGTCCATGGGATTTCCCAGGCAAGAATACTGGAGCAGGTTGCCATTTCCTTCTCCAGGGGATCTTCCCAACCCAGGGATCGAATCCAGGTCTCCAGCATGGCAGGCAGATTACCGTCTGAGCCACCAGGGAGAACCCTGAGTAATACAGATGCTTTTGTTAGGTTTTTGGAGGCCTCCACTGAGAATCTCTATGTATCTTTTGGACCCCATAAGACAGCCCCCAAGTACCACCTCTGGGACCCTACTTCTAGCCTCTTTCTGGTGAGGTCCCTTTTCCCACCAACCGGCCACGGTTTGTCGAGGTTCTGTCACGACAGCCCTGCAATGCTCCCAAGGTGAGTAGCTGGCCCAGAGGAGACAGGAAACTGTCCTACTATGGAGGGATATGCAGCCTCTCCTCCTCACTCTGCCATCAAGGACAGCTCATCTCTTGTCTTCACATCCTCTTCAGGCACCACTTGGACACAGACTATGCCACCTAGACTCTTGGAGATACATTGGCAAGTGGCCCCAAGGAATGAGTTAAGCTGTGTCCCCTGGTGGCTCTGTGAAGGCTCACCTGACCTGAGCTTGGTGAATTCCCTCATTGAAACTTTAGGACTTTCCAAGGCCACCAGACACAGAGACAGTCTATGGGAAAAGTTTCCAGATCACCAGATGGTCTGGTNGAGTCACACTCCGCGTCCTCGCCCCGCTTGTGCCTGCCCCTCACGCCTCTTCCCGGTTGGTGAGGGTTGTCTGTGGTCGCGGATGCGGGGCGAGGGTGGACCTTCCCTGCGCGCTGGCGTGCTTTGCCCACGGGGCGCAATGCTAAGCGGTTCTGAACGTGCACCACTTTTTCGTCATGGCGTGACAATACAAGGAACCGCAGGCTCTCTCATCCCCATTTTCCAGACGAGGAACTGAGACTCGTGCAGATTAATAAAGGCCACCCCAGACCCAGAGCTGACCAGTGGCGCGTCAAGATTTGAACCTAGGTCTCCCTTTGTTTTCCATAGAAGCTATGATTTTCCTCTGCCTTTCTGAAAAAGGGAGAACGTGGATCAAGTTCCAGTCACATGAGTTGTGCATCAGTGGTTTTTAAATTACTTAAAATATAATGATTAAAGCTGGTTGGGTTTTAAGTCACTTGGCAACAGCCAGAGTGGTGACACAGGCATTTGACCTCTTGGGGTAAGATTGAGAGGGAAGAAAGCTTTGTGCACTCAGTAGAGCCGGCCCCCTCACGCACCCTCCAGCGACCCCCTCTTAGATTCTTATTCTGGCTTCAGAATGGCTTGGGTGTGGTAGGCTTCACCCTCCATGCTTTAGGTGAGTTTACTTGTTGCATAGAACATTTTGTGATTTAGCAGGTAAATCCCTCCCACCTTTTTAAAATATGAGAACTCTGAGGTTCAGAGAGGATTGAGCAGGACCTGCCAAGGGCACCCAGGCAGTAAGTATTGGGTCTGAAATCCAAGCTAGATCTAGCTCATCTGTCTTTGCTACACCTCCTGTGTCCTCTCTTTTGTAGGCCTAGCTGTGTGCTCTTGGGTACATTTCTTCCTTTCTGTGATCTTCCCAGCTGACAGCATCAGTGTTAGAGCCATCTTTGTGTCCCTACTTTTTTGTAAGACCTGATAGCTGCTTAGGAAATATTTGTTGCCTCAGAATCCTTTGCTTCTCAGTTGCCAATCTAATGGAACATTTTTTTCCTTTTCAGCAGCCATGAAGTTGAAAGAGAAAAAATCAAGGCCAAAGCCAACAAACTGTGGCAGGTTTCAGAAGAAGGGAATCAAAGTTGTGGGAAAATGGAAGGAGGTGAAGATAGACCCAAATATGTTTGCAGACGGACAGATGGATGACTTGGTGTGCTTTGAGGAACTGACAGATTATCGGTTGGTCTCCCCTGCCAAAAGTTCCTCCAGTCTCTTCTCAAAGGGAGAGCCCAAGAAGAGAAAGGCACAGGCTGTTGCAGAAGGAGAGGAGGAAGGAGAGCCTGGCTCCTCAAAGAAAAAGATGAAGTTGAAGAAGAGTAAAGATGTGGAAACTGAAGGTACCAGTTCCCAGAAAGTGTTTGAGGTCAAAGATAGTGAGCCAGCGCCCCAGGGAGAGGGCACAGTTTGTCCTGATTCAGAGGTAGGGGAGATGGCATCAGAAAGCCCAGCCCAGGCTGTACCAAAAAAGAAGAAAAAGAAAGGGAAAAAAAAATCAGAGCCTTCCCAGGGTACTTCTCCAAAGGTGCCCAAAAAAGCAAAAACGTGGATGCCTGAAACACATGATCACAAAGCAGATGTATCGGCTTGGAAGGATCTGTTTGTACCCAAGCCGGTTCTCCGAGCACTCAGCTTTCTAGGCTTCTCTGCCCCCACACCAATCCAAGCTCTGACCTTGGCACCCGCCATTCGTGACAAACTGGACATCCTTGGGGCCGCTGAGACAGGTAAGGGCATTCTTATCTCGCCAGGGCGAGATTGCTTCTGGATTGAGCTTGTGGCCACTAACAGGCTGGATGGTTGGGAGACTGGGAATGTTGGGAACATGACCACGAAAGAAAGCACTGTTGCATGAAGACTTTAAGAAGTCAGCTAGCTCTGGGTTGAAATAGCTCACTTCCTGATTGGTGCCCTATGCAGGTCACTTTATTTCTCTCAGCCCTGTAGACTGCATTATCAAATGGAGGTAGGTGAATTCAGTACCTAAATCTTTTGCTGTGTGCTGTGTACTTAGTCGTTCAGTTCTGTTGGACTCTTTGCAACCCCATGGACTGTAGCCCTCCATGCTCCTCTGTCCATGGGATTCTTCAGGCAAGAACACTGGAGCGCATAGCCCTTCCCTTCTCCAGGGAATCTTCCCAACCCAGGGATTGAACCTGGATCTCCTATATTGCAGGTGAATTCTTTACCACTGAGCCACAAGGGAAGCCCTTTTTGCTATGTGGGTTAAGTGTAAATGCTTACTAAATTTATACGTTTACTTAATAGTAAACTGCTAACAAAAAACAGTAGTAAACTAAAATTTACACAGTACATTGTAGGTAATCTGTGAAAGTGAAAGTCACTCAGTCATGTCCTACTCTTTGCGACTCCATGGACTATATACAGTCCATGGAATTGTCCAGGCCAGAATACTGGAGTGGGTAGCCTTTACCTTCTCCAAGGGATCTTCCCAACCCAGGGATCGAACCCAGTTCACCCTCATTGCAGGCAGATTGTTTACCAGCTGAGCCACCAGGGAAGCCCAAGTGATCTGTAAATGGTAGTTTTTTTTCAATTCTTGAACCTTTTCTGCATGATTCGGGGGTAAAGTGGGACTAAGATCAGCCCTCTGGAGAAGTAGATTTTTATTAGTATAAAGAAGGGTCTAATTCTCAAGAGTTGCCTACAGATAAAAAGGGCTGCATTGGGAGTGGTGGGTTTGTTGGCATTGGAAGGTTTTGAGTGTGTGATGACCATTGGGTAGATTTTATAGGCAAATTTGGGCAGGAGGTGACTGTTGGAACTAGGCACTGTTTAAAGATCCCTCATACCTTGGGCCATCTATGGCTTTGTGAAGCGATGATAGGTTGACACCCTAGGAGACTAAACTGCTGATGGGGGGTAAGGAGCAAACAGACCTGAAACCATTAGTCCACCTTGACCAACAGTAACCATCAGACATGACATATGCTATGCAAGCCACATGTGCAATTTAAAATTCCCTAGGAGCCATATTAAAAAAGGTTTTTTAAAAAAGTGAAGATTAAATTTAACAATATATTTAACCATTACATAACATTTCAGTATTAATTAATGTAAAATTATTAATTAGATATTTTACATTCTAATTTTTATACTATTTTCTAAATCTGACGTGTATTTTGAACTTGCCACCCATCTCAGTTTAGAGCAGCCGCATTTTAAGTGCTTGATAGCTGTATGTGGCTAGTGGCTACTATATTTTATGGCATAGAACTGTAACCAAAGTGGGGTGGCTGGTCACTCCTCAAAAGCCAGTGAAGAGGCCAGGTTGGTGGAAAGGAAAGTTTGCTTTATTTTGGATACCAGCAATGGGGAGTGGGGGAAGACTCCTGTTCAAAGGCTGCCTCTCCCCCTGCCACCCCATGACAACCAGTGGGCAAGAACTTTTATAGACACAGGGAGGGGGCTTCATGCACAAACCGCACAGTCTGCTCTGACAGACATCTTGAACTTGGTCACTGATAGTCTGACCAGCCTCATTTTGACTGTTTTAAGTTCAGTTAATTTCAGCTTCTGTTTGTTTCAATTTTCTCGAGGCCAGTTCTCAGAAATGTGGCAGCTTATGGGCTTCCCTGATGGCTCAGTGTGTAAAGAATCCATCTGCCAAGCAGGAGATGCAGGTTTGAGCCCTAGGTTGGGAAGATCCCCTGGAAAAGGAAATAGCAATCTACTTCCAATATTTTTGCCTTGGAAATCCCATGGACTGAGGAGCCTGGGGGGCTACAGTTCAAGGGGTCACAAAAGTAGGTCATAACTTAGTGACTAAATAACGACAGTGTCACGGCTACAGTCTGGTCATCATGCAACTTCTTTCATCTGGTGGGAGTTTCAGTATCTACAAGACAGCTCATAGGATGTGGCTCAGAATGTTAGCTACAGCCCTTGAGAAGGAACTAAAGGTCCCTAACTGTGTTTATTGACTAAACTAATATTATCTAGTCTTGTTGGACTGCTTTCCTTTTTTTCTGCGTTTTCTCACTTCTTTCATTAAACTTACTGTTTGGCTCAAGTTTTTCCACAGACAAAAGGCAGGCAGAGGGTATGGTGGGGAAGAACTATTGGCTCTGTTTCAGAAATAGACCATCTAGAAACTTTGTGCCTTAGATTTCTGGAAGAGTGGTCAGGAAACTTGAGGTGAGGTCCTGTATAAAAGTCACAAAGATGGAAGAGGGAGGAAGCCCCAGAAGGGGGAATGAAGGTAACAGTATTAAAACATTTCTTTAAAATAGTTCTCGCAGTGTGTTACATGCATTATATTGATGAAAGTTCTCACAACCACTCTGAGATGGATGCCAATATTCCCATATTACTGAAGGGGAAACTCGGCGTCACAGGATCGACAGTGTCCCTAAAACCGCCCCACTGAAGCGGTAGTGCTAGATTCTAGACCAGATCTGTGTTCTGTTCAGCGCTGCCACAGGACTTGGGCATGTGCGGAGAGGCCTGGAGGCAGAGGCCAGGCGTGAGCCACTGCGGCCAGAGGCTGGCATCTGGGTTTTTACCGCAGATCCTCTCAAGGCTGTTTCTCTTGAGTGCTATGGATCCACAGGTCTAAGTCTCAGAGGCAGACTGCTGTAGACAGACTGTTGCCAATGTAGGTAATGAACTTACCCATCACCCCCAAAGGATATTTAGGCCCCTTAATAATCCCGCCTTTCCTGGTCCCCTCCTTGTCCATCCCCGGATAACCTCTAATAGTCTTTTTATCACTATAGATTAGTTTGCATTTTCCGGAATTTTAAAATAGATCCAACAAATATGTAAATTTGGGGGAGGGAGAATCTCTGCACTTTACCCAGCATACTTTGAGATTCAGCCATGTTATTGCAAATACCAGTGGTTCATTTCTTTCCATTGATAAGCGGCCTTCCACTGAATGGATATAGTGCAGTTTGTGTTATCTGTGTTGATGGATGGTTATGGTCTTTCTAGTTTTTGGCATTTATAAGTAAAACTATCATAAATATTGGCATATCAGTCTTTGTGTGGATGTATGCTTTGATTCATTGGCTGAATACCTAGATGTGGAATGGCTAGGTCTTAGGGTAAATGTAACTTTTTAGGAGTTTTCCAAAGTGATTGTACCATTTTACATAATCACCAACTTATGAATTTGGATTGGTCCATGTCCTTGCCAGTGCTTAGTGTGGTCAGTCTTTAATTTAATTTAGATTTAAAATTTTTTAGTGTTACTTCCTTGTGGCTTTAATTGGTATTTCCAAAGTGACTAGTTAAGCAGCATCTTTTCAAGTACTTGATTGTCATCCATGTCCTCATCTTTGATGATACCTGCTTAGTTCTTTTGCCTGTGTTTTGATTGGGTAGTGGTTTTATCACTGAATTCATTATATATTCTAGATACACCTCCTTCATCAGATATATGATGTGCATTTTTCTCCCCTAGTTTGTACCTTATCTTTTAGTTCTCTTCTGAAGAGCAGGAGGTTTTATTTTGGTGAAGTTTAAATGATCTTTTACAGATTTGCTTTCCGGAGAATCTTTTGCCTAACACAAGATCACAAAGATTTTCTTCTACATTTTCTTATGGAGGTGTTATTAGTTTAGTTTTAGGTTCTGTGTTTCGGTCTGATCGTTCCTGTGTTAACTTTTGTGGTGAGAAATATGGATCAAAGGTTTGGTTTTGTTTCGCATTGAAAGTGAAGTCTCTCAGTCGTGTCCAACTCTTTGTGACCCCATGGACTGTAGCCTACGAGACTCCTCCATCCATGGAATTTTCCATGCAAGAGAACTGGAGTGGGTTGCCATTTTTGCATATGGATATCTAATTACTCCAGCATTGTTTCCTGAAAAACTACTCTTTGCCCACTAAATTGCCTTCACATCTTTTTTGAAAATCGGTGACGATATAGGTTTGGGTTTATTTCTGGAGTCTTCTCTTTTCCATTGACCCATTTGTCTATCTTTACTGCTTTCCCAACACCTCACAGTGTTGGATAGTGTAGCTCTAGTGTAAGTCTTAAAGTCAGGTAGTGTAAGTCCTCCAACTTTGTTCTTTTTAAAAGTTGTTTTGGCTGTTCTGGTGACTGCAGCCATGAAATTAAGTGACACTTGCTCCTTGGAAGGAAACTATGACCAACCTCGATAACATTAAAAAGCAGAGACATGACTGCCAACAAAGGTCCATCTAGTCAAAGCGATGGTTTTTCCAGTAGTCATGTATGGATGTGAGAGTTGGACTATAAAAAAAGCTGAGTGCCAAAGAATTGATACTTTTGAACTGTGGTGTTGGAGAAGACTCTTGAGAGTCCCTTGGGCTGCAAGGAGATCAAACCAGTGAATCCTCAAGGAAATCAGTCCTGAATATTCATTGGAAGGACTGATGCTGAAGCTGAAACTCCAATACNTTACTGCTTTCCCAACACCTCACAGTGTTGGACAGTGTAGCTCTAGTGTAAGTCTTAAAGTCAGGTAGTGTAAGTCCTCCAACTTTGTTCTTTTTAAAAGTTGTTTTGGCTGTTCTGGTGACTGCAGCCATGAAATTAAGTGACACTTGCTCCTTGGAAGGAAACTGACCAACCTCGATAACATTAAAAAGCAGAGACATGACTGCCAACAAAGGTCCATCTAGTCAAAGCGATGGTTTTTCCAGTAGTCATGTATGGATGTGAGAGTTGGACTATAAAAAAAGCTGAGTGCCAAAGAATTGATACTTTTGAACTGTGGTGTTGGAGAAGACTCTTGAGAGTCCCTTGGGCTGCAAGGAGATCAAACCAGTGAATCCTCAAGGAAATCAGTCCTGAATATTCATTGGAAGGACTGATGCTGAAGCTGAAACTCCAATACTTTGGCCACCTGATGTGAAGAACTGACTCATTGGAAAAGACCCTGATGCTGGGAAAGACTGAAGGCAGGAGAAGGGGATGACAGAGGATGAGATGGTTGGATGGCATCACTGACTGAATGGGCATGAGTTTGAGACAGCTCTGGGAGTTGGTGATGGACAGGGAAGCCTGTCGTGCTGCAGTCCTTGGGGCCGCAGAGAGTCGGACACGACTGAACAACTGAACTGAACTGAGGCTCTTTGCATTTCAATGTGAATTTTAAAGATAGCTTTTCAGTTTCTTCAAAAAAGCCAGCTAGTATTCTGATTAGGATTGCATTGATTATAGAGTCAACTGAGGATGTGACATCTAGACAGTCTGGAATCTTCCAGTCCATGAATGCAGTATATCGCTCCAGTTTTTTAGGTCTTTGCTTTTTCTTACTGGTGTTTGTAGCTTTCAGTGTATATACTTCTGCTAGCTTTATCCTTAACTGTTTAATTTTTTGATGCTTTTGTAAATAGTAATTTAAAATTTCCTATTTCTGTTGCTAGTAAATAGAAGTATGCGTTTATTTATATTGATCCTGTATCGTGCAACTTGGTATGATTGACTGGTTTTCTGAAGATTACATAGGATTTTCTACAAAGGTGATTATGTCATCTGGTCTGGTTGCCTTTTGTTTACTTTTTTCTTACCACACTGGCTAAAACTTTTGGGCACCATTGCTTTGTCCCTGATTTGGGGGAAAATGTTCAGTGTTTCATCATTAAATATGATGTTAGCAGTAAGTTTATCATATTTAGCTTCTATCAGATTGAGAAAATTCTCGTCTGTTTCTAGTTGAAGAAAGATTCTTATCAGGAATGGTGGCGGTATTTTTTTTAATGCCTTTTCTGCATATATGGGATGCATACTTTTTTCATTTCCAATTTGTTGATGATGATAAACTGAATTTAGTTGCAATATATTATTCCATTTATACATTGTTGGATTTGATTTGCTAAAATTTTGTTGATTTTTTAATTTCTATTAATGGGATATTTGTAGTTTTCTTATAATGTCTTTGGTTTTGAAATCAGAGTAATACTGGGCTCAGAATGACTTGAGGTATTCTCTTCAGTTTTCTGAAGGAGTGTGTGTAGAATTGGCGTTTTTTTTCCTGAAATATGTGATAGAAGTCATCTCAGAAAATGGGCAGCTCTAAGGAACAAGGTACTATAAGCAAGAACCCAGCTCGTTTTACTCTGAAAAATCAGCTGTGAGTTTTTTGAGGCCTGTGATAAAAGCTTCTTCATATAGACATCACTTATTTGCTTCTGCCTGGAGCATTGTAATTTGGGAACCACTTTAAATTCTCAGCCTGAGGTATTTTGTTTCGTTTTGTTTTTTGACCACATAGATGGACTCCATATACGTTCAGAGGCTAGTTTGAAAATATTTAAGCATAGACAAAAGCTTTAAAGTTTCCTTGAAAACTAAGAAAACTTTCTTTCACTACCTCCTTCTTCACCAAAGAAACGTTTTGGGAACATATTATACAGATTTCCATTTTTTACCCTTCAGTTTTATGTTCCTCCACAACAGCAACAAAACACTCACACCCGCAACTCACCTGTCTCTTCAGGTCTCATCGTTCGGCCATGTGTCTGTTATTGCTGGCCTCAGCTCTCAGTGCCATCTGTCGCACGCACCCTCAGGTGCCTGAGTATACGGTGTCCTCTGGGCACAGTGCGGTTGGGATGCCGGCGGAGGGTGGAAGGAGCTTTGCATTGGTCAGGGTGGCACTTGGCTGTTTCAGGGTCCCTTATTCCAAGTGAAGAATAGAACCTCGGGCAAGGGTGTGTACCTCTGTTGATTCACACGGTTTTTGTTTTTTGTTCTGCTTTTAAGGAAGTGGGAAAACTCTTGCCTTTGCCATTCCAATGATTGACGCAGTGCTACGGTGGCAGGTGAAGAAGAAGCCTACCCCAGCTCCAAGTAACACAGGAGCTCCACCTGGGGAGACCGGTAATGAGGCTGGAGCTGCGTCTGGAGCTTTGCCTGATGAGATTGGAATTGAGGGTGAAGCACTTCCCAGTGAGGTTGGAGCGAAGACTGGAACACCACCCAGCCAGGCAGGAGCCAGTACTGGGGCTGTCCCCTCAGACCAGGGGCTGCCGTCCTGTGACGGGGATGTTGACGCCGGTGAAGGACCCTCTTCCCTGATCAGAGAGAAGCCCATCCCCAACCAGGAAGGAGACCAGGTGGAAAAGCATGATGAAGAGCAGACCGGAAAGGGGAAGCGAGGGTTGGGTGGCAGCACTGCGCCGCCGCGGCGTCCTCTGCTTGGCCTGGTTCTGACTCCCACTCGAGAGCTCGCTGTGCAGGTGAAGCAGCACGTCGATGCTGTGGCCCAGTTCACAGGTGAGGTGTGATTCATGGGTAAGTGCTTCC
Organism: Redunca redunca; assembly: GCA_006410935.1. Classification (NCBI taxonomy): domain Eukaryota; kingdom Metazoa; phylum Chordata; class Mammalia; order Artiodactyla; family Bovidae; genus Redunca; species Redunca redunca. The sequence continues at coordinate 52,921 of SJYQ01095313.1, forward strand.
CGAAAGGGTCGCGGCGGCAGGGGTGCTGGAGGTGACTGAGCCGTGCCTCCCGCCCTCCAGAGGGCGTTGGACTTGCCAGAGGATTAAGCCCGACAGGAAACTGTTCGAGTGACACATTCTTAATTCTCCCAAGGATAACGCATAGCTAAAGCTGTTCTAGCTGCATAAGCAATTAGTTACCTTACTGACTACAGTGGATACTTGGGACAGGGTTTGGCAAACCACCGTTTAGGGGGTGGTTTGTTTATTTTTTCTCTGGTAAGTAAAGTGCTGCCACGCCTGTGTATTTACACATTGTCTGTGGCCACTCTTACACCACCACTGAAGAGTGGAGCAGAGGCAGTAGTTGTGACGGAGACCATTTAGCCCACACACAGGGCCACAGCTGCTGACTGTTAAAAAAGTGTGCTGACATCTGCTTTAGGGCATTAGCACTTAATTTTCTCAGGGAATTCCTTGGGAAAGGCAGCGTAGTGGGGGTTTCAATTTTATAGCAAAAGGAACGGTTCTTTACCAGGCTCTTACTGTGTGTGTGAGGCACTTGACTGAGCACTTTGCCTGCATGATCCGTTTTGTTCCTCCCACACTGGATACCTTGAGAAGTCCTTCACTGGAGAGGAGAAGAGAACACTAGGCATTAGAGGAGACCGAGATGAATCTGGATTGAGGGGGATGGGCAGGAGTTCCCCCGGGAGAAGTGCCACAGCTGCTGGTTCCATCCTTCCCAGCACTGCAGTGTGCCGTTGGCCTGTTTCTCCAGAGCCTCCGATTTCACCATGCCTGGGTTCAACTCCAGCGCTACTGCTGTGGGTGAGGGGAAAGAGGAGAAAAAATGAGGTTGGGGGAGTAGGCTGGGCCTAGATCATAGCAGACCTGGTAAGCCCTCCAGTAACGGCATCAGCAGGCCAGGCCAGCTCTTAGCACTCCCCTGGAGAGGGGAGCTGTGCCACTGACTGGCACCCTTTGCTAATCTGGGGGCACTGGTGTTCACGGTGGAAGAAATAAGCAATCAGAGTAACACTGTCCCTTGTGTTGTGTGAACCGTAGGCATTAAAACCGCTATTCTGGTTGGTGGAATGTCCACGCAGAAACAGCAGAGGATGCTGAACCGCCAGCCTGAGATCGTGATCGCCACTCCAGGCCGGCTGTGGGAGCTAGTTAAAGAAAAGCACCCTCATTTGAGCAACCTTCGGCAGCTCAGGTGAAAGTACCTCCCTTTTCCCCCACCCCTGTTCTGAAGTGGGCCTGAGGTGACTTGACACAGTGCATCCTCCCTGTCACAAAGTGCCGTTGTGGAGTACTAAGCCTTGGTACTAGGTACCCTACTAGGTACCAGGGACTTGGCCTTTAGAAAACCAAGCATGCGTGAGGGAGGTTAGTTGAGGACCCTGGTGGAGGTGGTGAAAGTGGTGTTTGTCTTGGGTTGGGCGGGGGCGGGGGACACTGGTGGAGTGTGCTGTGGTAACTCCTCCTCCCTGCTGCTAACTTGGTGATCGTGGGTCTGTCTGGATCTGTAGGTGCCTGGTGATCGACGAGGCTGACCGGATGGTTGAGAAAGGCCACTTTGCTGAGCTCTCACAGCTGCTAGAGATGCTCAGTGAGTCCCAGTACAACCCAAAGAGACAGACCCTTGTCTTTTCCGCCACACTGACCCTGGTACATCAAGCTCCTGCCCGCATCCTTCACAAGAAGCACGCCAAGAAAATCGACAAAACTGCCAAACTTGACCTCCTCATGCAGAAGATCGGCATGAGGGGCAAGCCCAAGGTCATTGACCTCACGAGAAAGGAGGCTACGGTAGAGACGCTGACAGAGACCAAGATCCACTGTGAGACTGATGAGAAAGACTTGTATCTGTACTACTTCCTGATGCAGTATCCAGGCCGCACCTTAGTGTTTGCCAACAGTATCTCCTGCATCAAGCGCCTCTCCGGGCTCCTCAAAGTCCTGGATATCATGCCGCTGACCCTGCATGCCTGCATGCACCAGAAGCAGAGGCTTAGAAACCTGGAGCAGTTTGCCCATCTGGAGGAGTAAGTCAGGCCTGGCCACAGACTGGCCACTGGGTCCAGGTTGCCAGGAGGGTAGGAAGCTACCTTCTCTCTCGGGAACCTTATTAACAGAAGGTAGCCCCCCAGTCTTTTTTTAAATTTTGCATAGCATGAGGCAGGTTCGCTCTCATCTAGTACATTTATTTTTAAAACATCTCTTAAGTGCTTTTGACTCTCCTCAAACTACACATACATTATGAAACATCATCCAGTACATATTACTGAGTGCTTGTTTTGAACCTGCTACTGTTCTAGGGCCTGGCAATAGAATAGTGCATAATGCAAAGTCCCTGCTCTCAGGGAGTTTACATCCATGTGGAGGGAAAAGTAAGTATTACAGTTTGTCAAGTGGTGCTAGGTGCTAAGAAGTAAAGTAACATAGGGAGTTGAGCAGACTGTGGGTGTGTGGTCTGGGAGGCTTTTCTCATAAGGTGAGATTGGAGCAGAGTGTGGAAGAAAGTAAAGAAATGTGACTATCTGAGGGAAACCATTCTGGCCTGAAGTGTGCTAAGCAAAGACTTGGAGGCAAGAGTGGATTTGGCATGTTTGAGAAAAATCAAGGATGTCTACCTGTGTGACTGAGGGAATTAAGTGGGAGGGTGATAGACGAGGTCACGGACCTAGAATATGACCTTATTTAATTCACTTAAAGTAGTCTGTGTTATTGCAGAGTGTGGCTTTATTGACTGTGGCCAGTGAAACCCAGGTTTGGATCTTGGCTCCACAGCCGAATAGGCATGTATATGTCTTGGGAGGTTAATATCTGTGAGCCTCAGTTTCTTCATCTCTCAAAGGGAGATACGTATATAATAGTGTTATCTTGTAGAGTGTTAGTAAGGGTTACAGTATTTAGAGTACTCGATTGTGGTAAGGAATTGATTAATGATAGCTGTTAGTTGTTATTAATAAGCTTTCTCTCTACCACAGTTGTGTGCTCCTGGCAACAGACGTGGCAGCTCGGGGCCTGGATATTCCAAAAGTCCAGCATGTCATCCATTACCAGGTAGGGACATCGGGGAATTTGTGGGCATCTCCCAGCATTGAGCAGGGGATTTTTAAAGCAAAGGTTGAGGGAGAGAGCAAGGAGAGTTGTTGGTCCCAAAGCCTCATGCAACAGAGAATACCACCGGTGTCTGGTGACCAACTAGCTGCTTCCACTTATTATGGTGAGATTTATTCTCCAAAAACTCTTGACATTGTCTGATGTCGAATGGCCCCTCTCTTTTTGACTTGGGCAGGCTACGTAATACTGGCAGGTTAGAATCTTAGTTTCTTCCATGAAACGGGCATAGTAAAGTTTAGCATGTAAAACGATTACCCTGCTATAGAGAAAAGAGTGGTGGTTAAGTCCTGCAAGGTGAGGTAGGTTATTATGTGTGAGGAGTTTAGAAAGCCAGGCGGCACTTCCTAAATGTTAGCTGCTGTTGATGCGGACGTTAGTATTAGTGCGTGAACCTAGGGAAATTAGCAGAGAGTGGTGGGTGGGAGCATGGACTCTCGAACCTCACTTCCAGCCTTTGAATGCGTATTGGCTGCTGCTCAGTGGGTTAGCTTTCAGCATGTTACTGCGTGGCTTTGGTTTCAGTGTCACTGTAAACTGGGAGTGGTGATGCTGCTGCCTACTTCAGGGGTCACTCTGATGAAGTGAGCTAATGCTGATGGGTCACCGAGCACAGTGTAAGTGCTCAGTAACTGGTGTAACTATTCCTCCTCTTAAATCCTTCTTGCTTGCTTTTTTTTCCTTAAATCTTTCACGCTTTTAACAGTCTTTAAGGGTGCCAGTTCAGTTGAGCAAATCTTTATTCTTCCTCTCTTTGGGAGAGTCTGGGTCAGTCTGTGAGAAATATCCAGATTAAAAAAATACAGTTCCCAGCCCCTAAGAAATATCAAATCCACTAGAGGAGGTTAGATGCCTGCAGCCATAATTTAAGGCAGAAGATACTAGAAAGTGGCAAAATAAAGTTGGACAAAGAGATAACTTCTGGTGTGGGAAGTTGGGTTGGAAAGTGCTTTCTAAAAGATGCTTGGCATTTAGAGATGGGGAGGATTCAGGCATGTAGAGGTAGGGAAGGAAGGAGGAGAGAAGGTGTGGTAGTGGGCTGTTGCTGGGGAGTGAATAGAGGGGATGTGTGCTCAGAGAGGAAGTGAAGGATGTTTCACTTCTGGCACCATCATGAACCATAGGTAACAGTGCTTAGAGCACTGAATTAAAGTTGCCCGTTCTGGACCATTTTAGTTCACTGATTCCTAAAATGTCGCTGTTTACTCTTGCTGTCTCCTGTTTGACCATTTCCATTTGCCTGGATTCATGGACCTAACATTCCACAATCCTGTGCAATGTTGTTCTCTACAGCATTGGACTTTACTTCCATCACCAGTCACATCCACAACTGGGTGTTGTTTTTGCTTTGTCTCAGCGTCTTCATTCTTTCTGTAGCTATTTCTCCACTCTTCTCCAGTAGCATATTGGGCACTTACCAACCTGGGGAGTTCATCTTTCAGTGTCATACCTTTCTGCCTTTTCATACCGTTCATGGGATTCTCAAGGCAAGAATGCTTAAGTGGTTTGCCATTTCGTTCTCCGGTGGATCACATTTTGTCAGAACTCTCCACCATGACCCATCTGTCTTGGGTGGCCCTACAGGGCATGGCTCATAGTTCATTGAATTACATAAGGCTGTGATCCATGTGATCAGTTTGGTTAGTTTTCTGTGCTTGTGGTTTTCATTCTTTCTTCCCTCTGATGGGTAAGGATAAAAGGCTTGTGGAAGCTTCCTGATGGGAGGGACTGGCTATGGGAAATCTGGGTCTTGCTCTGAAGGGCGGGGCCATGCTCAGGAAATCTTTTAATACAATTTTCTCTTGATGGGTGGGGCTGTGTCCCTCCACGTGGTTTGGCCTGAGGCCAGATATGATAGGGGTAATGGAGACCTTCTTCAAAAAGACTTGCACCAGCATGCTGCAGCTGCCAGGACTGTTACAGTAAGTGCCCCTGACTCCACGGCAAGCCACTGCTGACCCACGCCTCCACTGGAGGCTCCTGGACACTCACAGGCAAGTCTGGCTCAGTCTTTTGCAGGGTCACTGCTCTTTTCTCCTGGGTCCTGGTGTACACAAGGTTTTGTTTGTGCCCTCTAAGAGTCTGGAGGTTCTGTAATCAAATCCCCCTGACCTTCAAAGTCAAATTCCCTGGGGGTTTTCAGTCCTTTTGCCAGATCCCCAGGTTGGGAAATCTGTTGTGGGCCCTAAACTTTTGGAACAGTGTGAGAACTTCTTTGGAGTAATTGTTCTCCAGTCTGTGGGTCATCTGCTCAGCGGCTGTATGGTGGGGCTAATTGTGACCTCCTCCAAGAGGACTTAGGCCACACGCCACACCTCCCAGGTCTGCTGCAGCCAGAGCCCCTGTCCCCATGGCAGACCACTGCTGACCCGTGGCTCTGCAGGAGACACTCAAATCCTCAAAGGCAGGTCTGGCTCAGTCTCCGTGGCGTCTCTGGGTCCTGGCATGCACATGGTTTTGTTTGAGCCCTCCGAGCATCTCTGGTGAGCATGGGATTTGATTCTAAACACAGTTTTGCCTGTCCAGCCATTTTGTTGGGGCTTCTCCTTTGCCCTTGATGTGGGTTATCTTTTTTCAGTGGGATCCAACATTCTCCTATTGATGGTTTTCAGCAGTTAGTTGTAATTTTGGAGTTCTCGCAGGAGAAGATGAGCATACATCTTTCTACTCCACCATCTACCGGGTCTGCCTAGAGCACTGCTCTGGGAAAGACGCTGAGCGTTGCCTGGGCTCCTTGGAGAAGACGGCTCTTGATCAGTGGTGTGCACTGTGGTGTGGGGAGGGAGGGATCGCCAGCTTCAATGCCACCCTAGCTGTGGGCGACTCACCCACTGTTTCTGCTTTGCATCGGAATGGTCATGAGAACCGGAACCAGGGCAGGGGCCAGAGCCTGCACAGTGAGGGGGCCAAACCTGGGGACAGTTTGGATGTGGGACTTAGGGAGGAGGGCTTAATCTCTCCACAGGGCTGGCAAGGTTTCTAGCTGCCTGGCTGGGAGGCAGGAGGGTCCCGCCTTGGGTTCTTGGGCTTGAGGGGACAATCGGTGTTTGGTGACAGCCACGTGTTGACCTCCCAGTTCTTCTTTGGTAGGTCCCTCGCACGTCGGAGATTTATGTCCACCGAAGTGGTCGGACTGCCCGTGCCACCAATGAAGGCCTCAGCCTGATGTTGGTTGGGCCTGAGGATGTGATCAACTTTAAGAAGATTTACAAAACCCTCAAGAAAGATGAGGACATCCCACTGTTCCCTGTGCAGACAAAGTACATGGATGCGGTCAAGGTAAAAAGAAAAGCTGGAAGCCCAGCGCTGATGAGGGGCGGGCTTGTGCTGCTCCCTGGCTTTGCCCTGGGATTCCTGGAGTACCACTTTTGGAAACGAATTTCTAGTTTTGTGGAAAAAAGAAATGGAGGGCACCGTTCCTGGAAGGAGGGAGCAAAGGGTGAATGGCCAGAGTAAGGAGCTTTCTTCATGAGCCCTTCCTTTACTGTGCCCCTGAAACTTCCACCATCAACCGCCTCCCGCCACTAGCCAGTGCAGCCAGCGTAGCTGTCTGGACGTCTTACGGGACGGATGGATGGTTGTAGGGCAGTGGGGTCAGTGTGTCTCGCTGAGGCAGAAACTAAAGGTCTGTCACATCCCTGAAGCAGATGCCTATAATTCCTACCTTTGGGGTTTTACTTAACTCAGTAAACATTCACTTGAGTGAGTGCTGCTGACTATGGGCCGTAGCATGTCAGGCACCAAAGCAGGGTGGCTGCGTTTCCATAGGAGTCTGCTGGCTCCTGCGGCAGGTTGAAGTTCAGTGCAGATGAAGCACCCTGGGCAGGTGGGCTTATAGAGGCGCCGGTAGGGGGTTTAGTTTCCTCCAGACCTCCTGGAGGCAGAGATGTGAGGAGACGAAGAAGGGATTCCAGGAACTGGGGGAGCAAAAAGCAAGGAACGGCTCGTTCTGTTGGCTCCTCTGGTTCAAAAGGAATGCCAGTTGTGTGGGAAAATGAGGTGGGAGATGATACGGACAAATGGAGATTGCAGAGAGCCTTAGGAGCCACCAGGCTTCCCATGGCTCTTTTCCCCACAAGATCTTTCCTCTTTTTTTTTGGTGTTTCCTGTCACTGCGGTCGAACCCAGTACGCATAAGGAGAATCGAAGTGTTTTGGGAGGAGGATGACGGGGGGAGGCAGTCCTGTGACAGGTCTGTGTTAGCCATGTAGAGTGAGAGCTGGCCCCTGACTCGGCTGTTGGGGTGTTTCCAGGTCTCAGCTTGGCTGTGGAGGTCAGCCGTGGTGTCTGGGAAACATGTTTCCCCTTTGAACACGTGTAGATTGGGAGTCTGACCAAGGTGGGCTGCCAGGAAGAGGGCCTGTTCAAGTTGGCTTGGAAAGCTGGCTTTTGAGCTTCGTGTATACACACTCACCAGTCATGATTACTTTAACCAGGAACCAAAGCAAATGCTTTTTGATGGGAGCTGAGGTACCTCTCTCTGAGTACTGACGTCAAGAGCTTTTTTAAAAACACAGCTTAAATGAGCCTTTTTTCCCCAGAGGCCTGAACCCTCTGTCAGATGAATACTTTCTCTACCTTGCCCCTAGGAACGAATCCGTTTAGCTCGACAGATTGAAAAAGCGGAGTATCGGAACTTCCAGGCTTGTCTGCACAACTCTTGGATCGAGCAGGCTGCGGCTGCCCTTGAGATTGAGCTGGAAGAAGAAATGTATAAGGGTAAGGAGCCGGATGGGCTTGAGGAAGGGTTCATTCAGCTTTTAGCTTTGGTTTTTCCCTTCAACTTCTGTCTGTTGGAGCCTCCCCGACCGCCATGGGTCCCCTCAAAACCAGCAGGATGCCTCCTCCTTTGTGAGAAGCCCTAATCTCAGATGAGCCTAAAGCCCTCAGCCGTTGCCATCATCTGTCTGGAGGCTATAGGTCCGTCCCTTGTATGGAGAGATGATGGAGGTCAGGGCAGGCTCTGAGACCAGACTGCAGGTGTTTGCTGCCTCTTCTCTTAACTAGCTATGTGCCCAGGTCAGGTTACTCAACTCTCTTGTACCTATGCTGTCCTCATTTATAAAACTAGGGCATAAAGTACCTGCCTCATGGGCTTGAAGGACAGGGTGGCCCTGAGTGGTTCTCCTAAACTGCTGGACGTTAGCCAGCACTGGCCTCCGCAGAGAACCTAGGAGCCTGTCTCCCCAAGAGGACCAAAACACTTTCATCACGAGCACTACCCATCAAGGGAAAGGAACTGCTCCTATAAGTCATGGTAAATGCAGTCTGTTTTGAATTGCGTTTCAAGGAGGAAAAGTTGATGAGCAGGAAGAGCGTCGGAGACAAAAGCAGATGAAGATCCTGAAGAAAGAGCTGCGCCATTTACTTTCGCAGCCGCTGTTTAAAGATGACCTGAAAACCAAGTATCCGACTCAGTCGGGCAAGCTGCCTGTGCTCATGTCTGCCCCAAGAAAGGGGGAGTCCGCGCTGAGCTGCCTTTCCAAACAGAAGAAGAAGAAACAGCAGCAGCCCAAGAAGCAGCCGCAGGAGCAGCCTCGGCCGGGCACGAGTGCAGGCTGACCACCCAGGCCAGAGTCAGCTGCGGCCGCACCGTGGCTGTTCTCCGGCTGTATGGAAACCTTCCCGCCTTGGATCTCACCCCACTGTCAGCTCTGGTTCCAGAAGTCTCCCTCTCTTCCACACTACTCCTCACAGCAGGACAGACCTCATGCAGATTTGTGTTGTTTCAGAGTAAGAATTCTGTGTGCCAGCTTATATATTTCTGCATTTCAGTGCTTACAGGCTTCTTGTATGTGTAACTTGATTTTCTCAATTAAAAACAATGATCAGAACCATTGAGTTTCACCTTGAGTTTCTGCCAGAGTTGGGGGATGCCGTCCAGTCCTCGGGCTGCAGCCTGCACAGTGTGGATAGAGCAGAGGCGGTGAGTTTCACCGATCACGATGAAGTCATTTCTGCCTGGGTCCCCAACGTGTGTTCCCACTTTTCTCCATAGCAGAATCCTAGCAGCTCCTTCGCTCTTTCTGCCTCACAGCTATTGTCTTGCCTGAGCCTCCTTGGGAGGTAGGCAGGGTAGAGATTGCTGCTCTCAGGTTCCTAGAGAACACAGCTTCCTTAACCTCACTGAGCCCCTCGTGGGCAAGCCAGGAGCAGTATGCGGAGTCTGACGTGTGAGGCGTGCAGGCTCTGGCTCTGGCCAGTCTCCAGCCTGGTCTCACAGCTTCCCTCCTCTGTATGACAGAATGGTTGCTGCCCACTCTCTCACGCCCCCATTCCTTTCCCCGAGCGTTTGTCCCAGCGTTTCCCTTAGCCTGTTTGCCTTTCCCCATCCCTGAGCAATGCTGGCCCCTGAACCCCAGGAGGTGAGGTATTCCTCCCGTGGACACCCACAGCACCGGCCGCACTGGGATCTGGTATCTTGCTGGGCTCCCTGAGAGCAGAAGCTGCTTTATTTCCGCTTGCAGCCCTTGTGCTTAGATCCGGGCCTGGTGTAAATAGGAGCTGAGGGAACATGTGACCTTCCGGCACCACCGCAGCTTCGCCGGTCAGTCTGGGTGAGTAGCCGCAGGCGTGGGAGAAGCAGACGTTTCTGCACAGCTAAGTCTGGGCTTCGAAACGTGTTCCCTTGGCCTCGTGGTTGGCAGCTGTATCCCCATAGTCCCTGTAGGTAACTGCAACAGGGTGTTGGCCTGAACTCAGATTCAGGTATCACTGGGTGTTGCTTCGGTACTTTTTATCTGCTTTAATTATCATTTAGTTTCCATCAAGACCCTGGGACATAAGTCTTAGTACCCTTTGTTGTAGTTGAGAAAGCTCATGCTGAGTGGTTAAGACTTACTCAGAGCTAGGATTAGAAGCCTGGGCATTTACTTGTAGGTCAAAGGCAAGTTTAGAAAACTGCTTTGGTTTTTAATGTTTTTTGTATGCTTTTTTTGTGTGTGTGTTTTGTTTGTTTTTGACTGTGCGGGGTTTTGTTGCTGTGCGCAGGCTTCCTAGTTTGCAGGGGCTCCTACTAGGCTCAAGTAGTGAGCAGGGGCTCCTCTCTAGTTGCAGTGCACAGGCTTCTCATCCTGGTGGCTTCTCTTGTTCTTCCGTGGAGGAGCCTGGGGTCTAGGCTGAGGGGCTTTAGTAGTTGTGGTTCCCGGGCTCTAGAGCACAGACTGGTTGTGGGGCATGAGCTTAGTTGCCCCGCGGCATGTGGGGCACTGATTTTCCTGGACCAGGGATGGGACCCATGTCCCCTGCGTTGGCAGGCAGATTCTTCACCACTGAACCACCAGGAATCCCCTGCTTTAAAGGATGTCTCCCCAGCATCACCAGTGACGTAGAGGAGAATGTGAAGTCAGCTTCTGAGTGGCAGCTGTCAGAGGACGGCAGGGGCTCTCCCATCTTCCAGATGACAGCAGTGGACGTACAAGCAGACTCAAGGTCCCACAGCAGCTCCTGCGCCTTGAGAGGCCTGAGGACACTCGTCACAGGCCAAAGAGACCCACTGATGTCCTTTGACATCCTGTCCTTGCCCCCTAACAGCAGATTCTTTTGTGGTGGAGTAACATGATAAAGAGCTGGGTTTTAAAAGATAGGGCCGGCCTCCAAGGTAGTTTTGCTCTTTGACCCGATGATGTGAAGCTCTGGCGAGGCCTGTGGTTCCTTTGGCACTTGCAGCCCAGCCCAAGGACAGAATTTCGTGAGCGGCTGGACCTTTCACTCAACAAAGACACTCCTGCCCCTGCTGATCCACTCACAGAGACAAGCCCCATGGGACGGCAGTGTTGCTCTTTGGTGCGGGCCAGGTACCGACTATTAAGAAACCAGGACCAAAAGTTGTTATGGAAACCATTTTAATACTAGAAAAGTTTTTAACCAATTGCCCGAGGAAGCCGTAGGGCCTGGTCTACCTCCCACAGAACCAGGGGCCCCTGGGGACCCACTCACGGAGCCACAGCCCGTGCCCTGCCTCTGCTCAGCATGGCAGTGTGTTTGGTCCTTCGACTTCCCTCTGCCCAGGAAACTGCAGAGCCACCGCCAAGGTGGCTTTTTCCCATCTTGGGGTGTTCTGCCACATCCCATTGGGAAGGGTCTGCGGGGCGAAGCGTCCCACTTATAGGGCACTCACTACATGTCAGGTCACGTGATTATTTTCGTACATAATCTTGTTGCACTTGAACCAGTAATTCTGTGATGTGTTGGTAACTGTCTCCATTTCACTAGTGTGGGAATTGGAACACAGGGGGAGTGAAGTGACTTGGCTAAGGTCATATAACCAGTTACTGACAAAGTCGAGATTTCGAACCCAGGCAATCTGGCTCCAGAGCCACTTTGTGCTTAAAGTAGGAACCAAAAGCGAGGGCAGTTCTATTGCTAAATAGTCACACTGATTTATAAAGTTCCCTTCGGAAGGAAAGTAACACATACGCAGTTGTAAAGACAAACTCCCAAAGCAACTTTCCTTCCAGCTTTTGGTCTGCAAAGAGAAGGCATCGCGGGCTGGGTGCATTACCCAGGAAGTGGGATCGCCAGCCTGACTGACTGCTGTAGCCGAGCAGGGTAACGTCCGTGCGTGAGTGAGTTTTTAACTTTGTGTTCCTTAGAGTTCCTCTGAATTCTGCCACTCCTTTCCTCCGCGGCGCCTTCCCTTCAGAAGCAAGATCTGAGGGCGGATGTGAAGGGAAGAGAGCGGTGCTTTGGGTTTGGCCAGTGGTTTTGTAAAAAATGGGAGAGCAGAGGGCAAGGGCATGAAAACAGCCTGCCTCTCTCGGGTGTTGTGATTCTAAACTGATAGCATCTCTCCTGGGAAGAGGGTCCCCCACCACAAGAGCACTGGCAGCCCTGGAAAGGCACAGACACACCCCGAAGGGAATTCCTCCAGCCTTCTGCTGAAGAGGGAGCTTCGCTTTTGTGAATGGTGCGCAAACTACAAATGCAGTTCAGAAGCAGCCACTGCTGATTATACTGTGAACGACAGCCTGGCCCGAGACCCAGGATGCCTCTCACAATGGCTCAGAGCAGCCGAGACTGAGCTCAGTGTCCTTCAGTCTGGAAACAGGGATCATGATATTCACAAACCATGTAGCGTGTTACCCTACTCTTGACAGTGTACTTGTCGCAGTGTACTCCTCCCCAGGCCAAGGTGGGAGGGGCAGGGAGGGGGAACCACTGAACCAATTCAGAGATCAGGGTCATATTTACATTCCTGTGAAGAAGGGACAAGCACTCAGCTTGAGCCCGTGGGTCCACATTCCAGCCCAGGACAGTACTGGAACCTGGGCCCCTACCTGGGATTAAAAGCACCCTGACATTGGTTTTCACAAAGGCAGAAAATGGACGCAAGAGTGCCCTTTGTATACAGGGACTGGAAGCAGTCTGTTACCCGGGTCCTGGCACAGTCTGGCTGTCAGCAGACACTGCAGTCTGACACTGAAGCACCATAGATTCAAATAAATCCCTGCAGATTGGAACCTTTGAAGGCCTTCGATTAAGGAAGGCAATTCCACACCCCTGCATTCTCCCTTTCTTCCCAGAAGGGAAGACAGCTTGCTGGCAGTGCCGAAGCCCAACCAGGGCTCCTTGAGATCCTGAGGCAGCAAGGTGAGCAGCTTATTAAGGGCCATATCCAGACGGATGAATGAGGAGGCTGGCAGGGGCCAGGGCTCTTGGCCCCTGGCAGCTCCCACAGTGGTGGGCTCCCCCACTACCACCTGCTCATCTCCGGTCTTTCCCGCCTAACCTCTAGCCGGCCCATAAGAGGGAAGGGAGAAAGAAGCCAAAGACAGCCTCAAAGCGCTTGTCTGCTCTGCTCAGCTGGAGCCTGGCTGCACGTGCTGCTCAGTGTCCCCACCTGGCTGCATCGCTAGATCCTGCTTCCCAGGTGTGTTAGGGATGACAAGACGTCTTCTTGGTCCCCCTGGACCCTCGTCTTTCTCAGTGTCTGTCAAGGTGGGGCTGGCGGCAGAACCCTGCAGGGCTGCCCCGCAGAAGGCAGGCAGTCCTGGCCCTGAGGGAGGTAAGGGGCCCGACAACTTGGGCTTCACGCTGATGGCTACAGGCCCCTTTCTAGACTTTGGCATTGCAGTCTTGTTCCTCAAGTTCAGGGTGAGAAAGCACTCCATCGTGAATGTTTGGAAGTACGCTGGAGATCTTCAAGTTGGCCTCAGTTCACCACCCCAAGTGCAGTCCAGCAGCTGACTGGACTTGATTTTTTATAGAACTGGTAAGACCTTGAGCTTGAGCTTTTCCTCCCCTGCAGACAGGCACTGCCTCCAGGGAAAATAAACCAAAGGACATTTTTTTACCCAACAACAGAATGTCAGCACTGGCAGGAACCTCCTCCAGATGAAGATTTGGACCCAGAGATGGGTAGTGACCTATGCAGTGTCTCAGAACTGGGGGTAAAGCCAGTTCTGGCGTCCTTGTCCAGAGTTATAAAACACTGGATCCTCCATGAAAATAAATATTAAAAACATTATCACCAAGTTACCAACAGTCCATAGTGAGGAGGCCTTATTCCCAGTGCCTTTGCCCCAAAGGCAGCAATGTTCTCTTAACTATAGTCTAAATCACTTAAAAAACTGAAAAGCCGTAATGTTCCATTCAGAATGCAGTCCCGTTAGGTGACAGGCTCCACTGCATGGCCTAAAATTAATCACTGTTTATCGGCTGCATAAAGGATGTTGTAGTGGGATGTTTTATAGAGCAGGTACACGGAGGGGGTGGCAGCCTCGGGGAACACGTGGTGGTTCAGGGCTGTGTCCATCTCGTCCACGTATTCCACCTGCAAGGCGATGTTCAGGGCCTGGGACAGGGCTGTGATTTGGATGTGGTCACACTCCATGGCCATGGGCTCCACTTCCTGCAAAAGCCACAAGGAGAAAACAACCCAGCTGAGGATGCAGGCCCAGGAGAGGACAGGTGAGAGGTCCCACCCTGGCTTTTTGCCCAGTTGCAGAGCTCAAAACCTCTGCAACTGTGCAGTGGTCTCCACAACAGGCCTTGAGGCAGATGTCAACATAGGCATTTTCTAGAGAAGGAAACGCAGGCTCAGTGAGGGAGGAACAGATAGAAACCACCAGAATTAAAAGGTTTGAATCTAGATCTTTTTGATTCTGGTCCCCTCGTTGTATGGCAGAACACACTACTTTGAAGAATCTGGAGAGGAGAGCAAGAGTTTTTCAGCTTGGGCTTTCTAGTGCATAAGGAACCTCAGAGCAGAAGGGGACTCTATCATAAAGGAATTTCAAGCTTAGGGGCTTAAAGAGGGCTGGGCGAGCAAGTGAGCGAGTCGGAGGAGACAGGCAGAGATGGTGACAAGCTGGCTAGTGAGTCCCAGTAACTCAGGCAGCTGCCACTTAGCTCCTGCTGATTGTTGCCATGCAAGAATAAAGCCTGGGGAGCTGGATCTTCTGATTTTTCCAGAGAAATCCAGACATCCATATAAAAACTGTGCAACATTTAAATGGTTGGCAGTCCTTTCAGGTAAACACTACACATCATAAAACATGTCCTGGAGCAAAGATGACTCGGGTTGCTACTCTGTCATTCTGTAAACAGTCCAAAGGCCCTTTGATGTGACAATCTGAGGCTCAGAGAGGGAAAGCGACTTGCCCAAAGCCACACAGCTCGGGCAGCTCAAGGACAACCTGTTCAGTTTGCTAATCTAATCTAATGCTCTGAATTGCCATGTAGACGTGACCCCCCAGCCCCCTGATAGGGAATGTTGGTGTTAAGGTCTCCTAAGGAGAGAGGGATGAGAGCAGAGCCCAGGGCTGAAGGCCACGTCCCAAGCCGGGCCCCGAGGACCTACATGAGCGCAGAAGTCTTTGATGTCCATCTCCTCGTCAATGAAATGTCGGAAGAAGTCTGCACGGTTCCTGATGAAGGCGGAGGTCAGCAGGCGCAGGAACTGCACGATTCGGTCCGAGAAGCTCTGGTCGTTGAACACCTTCAGCAGGCTGGACACGGAGCCGTCCTTCTCCACCAGCTCTACCACGCTGTAAAACTGCACCCCCAGGCCCTCAGCTGGGGGCCAGGCAGGCCCTGCCCCTCCCTCCACGAGCCTCGCTCCTTGAAATTTCCACCTTGAAATCCTCAAGTTGAGGCACCAGAATCAATCCATCAGAGATCTCGCCAAAGCTAAGTGACAGGGTTAGAGACACTCTGTAGTGAGTCCCTTGGCCCCGAGTCTCCCTCCTCACTGCCGTGACTGCGATTCTTACAGATTCAGAAGTGAGTCCTCCAGCCCTGCACCGCCCTCACTAGTGCGGTCAGGGGGGTGAGGTAGGGAGGCTGGGCGAAGTTTCCAGCCTAAGGATAGCTACCGTTCCAAAGGAGGTACCTCCTCCCAGAGGAAGGGCAGGGCCCCGGGCTCCCTGGCCCCTCAATGTCCCCACAGCAGGAAGCAACCCTCAGTCTTCTGCCTGCTCTGCCAGCCCTGAGGAAAGCTGAGCCCCTCAGCCGTCATGCCTGGGGTTAACTCACAGCGTTGAAGAAGTTTCGGAATGCGTGCTCCTCGAAGCCAGCTGCCAGGAGGTCATTGGGGGTCTGCAGTACACGCTCTTTGAACCTGAAGGGGAAAGCCGGTGCTTTCAGGGAAAGGCAGGGGCACCTCTGTGACAGTCAGCTGTCATCTCACTTCCCACTCCACCCCCACACACCTGAGAGTCACTGGAGGTGGGTCATACACCCATTTCGCAGATGAAAAAACTGAGGTATCACCCATTCCAAAATATATTGATTCTATCTTCCAAAGGTCTCTTGACTATCCCATGGTTCCTGGGGCATCAATACCATCTCTGACCTGGTGACGCCCAGCCTTCCCTCCCTCCTGGTCCCCACTCCACAGGGACTGTAAGAGTGACCTGCCGCAGCCTTCTCCCTCAGGTCACAGCTTCTCAGCACCGGGGTCCCAGAAGGGCCCCTGCCGAGCTCACCAGCCGCATCTCCAGTCCAGTCCACAGCCTCCCTCATGCCCTACAGCCACTCCCCCTTCGCATCTTCACCCCTTGACATCCACTGTCCCCTCAGCCAGGCATGCTCTTCTCAGAGACGGGCTAACTGTAAAAAACATTGGTTTTTTTTTTTTAAAAAAAAACAAGAGTCTCATCTATGCTCATGCGGTTATCATTGTCTGTTGTGTGTGGACGGTGGAAATACAATCTGGACTATAGGGTATGTTGCATACATCTTCCCAACTCCCTGTTCAGTGAACCCGTGATGGTAGCTTGAAAACAAAAAATCATGACAAGAGGATTTAGACCACAGAAATCAACTCACACGACAGATCAGGCCTCCCGGCCAAACGGCCATGAAACCTTTGCCAGCACTGGCCTCCCACAAGATCTGGCCCAGGGACCCCTCCTCTTGTCACTGCCCCCACTGCAGGCTGCCTACAGGCACAGCCCGCCTGGGACCTGTCCTGAGCCCTGGGGATGGCGAGGAGCTGCCCCGGGACACGGAGTTCAGCAGCAGAGACGAGACACAGTCCAAGGGATGGTCCACAGGAGGGAACACCTTCTGCACAAGAAGGGCCGAGTGGAGAGGCTCAGGAGACCAGCTGGCTCGGGCCTAACTGCAGCCCGGCCCCTGGGAAGGGAACCCAGGCTCCAGTGAGGACGCGGCGGGGGTTTTCATGAGGGACTCAAGGCACAAGGAGAAAGGCCTGGGAGGCGTAGGTGCCCGGCAGGAGGGAGAGGGGAGGAGAGGCTGGTCTGAAGCAGAATCATCTCATAATGTGGAAGCTGAGGCACTTTTACTTTTGCTGAAAGGCAGCCTGCCCCTGGCTGGGCCGGTGTCTCTGAGCCCGTCTTGGCCAGGGTGGGTGTGGGAAGGAGCACGGTGCGGAGGGCTGCAGCCCTGCTGCTAAGTCACTCTCTGGCTTTATAAGGCTCCCCTTCTGTGCAGGGTGGGTGATGGGGACAGGTCTCCACGGCGGGCTGTGAAGGCCTCTCTGGCCACTGTTCCCGTGAGGCCGACATGCACAGCTCGGCTCTCTTGCCTGCACACCCTCTCATCCCCGGCCACATGCCCATCGCATCCCCACGCTCATTCGTCACCAGTGCCTGCAGGCCTCACAGTGCCAGCCCTAGGGACACAGAGACACATGGGCCCAGTCTAGTGGGGGACAAACACTCAGGGCAGGACTCCCACCCCGACAAGGTGAGGGAGGGGAAGGAGGACGGAGTCCGGACTTAAGAGCGTGGATCCCCCCTTGCACAATTCATGTAACCTATCCGAGGCTCGGTTTACTCATCTGTAAAATGGGGTGACACCAGCCTGGTTCTTCCCACTGGACCCCACCTGGATGGCTCCCAGGCATTTCCGACTTGGCAACCTGGAGCTCCTGATCTCTCCCAGCCTCCCTGGGTGGCACGGGCTTCTCAGTCCTGATAACTCAGGTCAAATGCCCAGCACTCAGCGTCGACTCTCCACTCACGCGCCCCACTCCAGCCACGAGTGGGTCCTGTGCTGCCACCTCCACACGCTCAGGCCGCCTCTACGACCTCCCCTCTGGGCTCCCCTAGACCACGCCCCCGCTGGGCTCTCCTAGACCACGCCCCCTCTGGGCTCTCCTAGACCACGCCCCCGCCGGGCTCTCCTAGACCACGCCCCCTCTGGGCTCCCCTAGACCACGCCCCCGCTGGGCTCTCCTAGACCACGCCCCCGCTGGGCTCCCCTAGACCACGCCCCCTCTGGGCTCCCCTAGACCACGCCCCCGCTGGGCTCTCCTAGACCACGCCCCCGCTGCTCTCGGAGGCCATCATTTGTGCGTGTGCCTGGTTTTCCCTGCACACAGCAGCCCGCACGTCAGGCCTTTTGCTCTGCCAAACCCTCTGTGGCTCTATCTCATTCAGGCCAACATTCGAGGTCCATGAGGCCCATGAGGCCCTACCCCACCTGCCCCCGCTATGTCTCCAACCCCTACTTAAAACTTCAGGCCCTAGCCCTGGACAACCTGGCTGCCTTTCCTGCCTGCTTTTTTTCCCACAGCGCTTCCCCCATCTGACACACCAAGTACTGCCCGTGTCCCCTGTCCCTCATTCCCAGTTAGGACGCAAGCTCGACAGGCAGAGCGCTTGTCTCTCCTGTTTGCTGCTGCATCCCCGGGGCCCGCGGCACAGTCGGCATGTGGCATCCACTTGGGTGATGGCTGCAGGGAGCAAGGGTGCCCCAGAAGGGGGGGAGAGTAGGAACCCGCTCAGCAGAGGAGTCCTGGGACCAGGGTCCACGGATCAACCCCATGTGCTGTGACTCTGCACTCTTCCCTGGTGTGTGTGTGGGAGGGCATCTGATGAAGAAGCCTGGGATCTTCATCGATCCTCTAAGGGCTGTGAGACCTCCAAGGTTAAGGAAGCGGGTCTCAGCATCTTGCTACTGCTCCTGTTACCCAGCAGCAGCGGCGGCTTCTCTGGGAGCTTGTGAGAAATGCAGAGTCCCCGGCCCCAGCCCTACAGAGCTGGGATCTGCATCTGAAGAAGATCCCAGGGGGGTCTGCACAAATGCTGACGTCTGAGAAGCCCCAAATGAAGCCGAACCCCAGGGGTCGAAGGGAGGATCATGTCCCAGCTGCAGGACAGAGGGGCCTAGGACAGCATCAGCTCCAGATCCAGGCTGATCAGGTAGACACCTGGGTTACACACACTCACTTCCAAGGTCAGCTGAAGCGATCCAGGACAACGGGCAATGCTTCTTTGTTTTCTCCTTGGAGTGAAGCTTCAAGAACAAACCCAAGGCAAAACTCACCTCACCCAGGCAACACTCAGATCAGAGAGTTGAAAGTGCCCGCTAGGTCATTTGTCCCATCCCCAGCCAGCCTCTTGGCTGCCCTCACCTCCACCGCAAGGGCCGCTGGGCGTCCCCTCGATGTCATCCCTGCCACTCACTCCCTGGGCTAAGCAGGCTGCGCTGAGACCAAACCCTCAGGGTGGTTCAGGACGGATCGACACAGCACAGCCCGCCCAGCATCCCTCACGCAGCACTCACTTGAGGATCTCCCTGCTCTTGCCCAGCAGAGACTCCAGGTAGGAGTAGCCCAAGGCCCGGTAGAAGCAGTTGCCATCCCCCTTGGTCTTGCGGATGGCGGTGAACCTTTTGCTGAGTTCCTGCGGAGGACAGAGGAAATGTGGGCGTCTGTACCAACAGCACCCGCATGGAGTCCTGTCAGGGATGGGGTCCCGCCTCCCCCAGGCAACGTCTGCTCTCAGACTGGAGGCCCTCCACGGTGTCCCAATTCTCATCCCACAAAAATAAAAATACGTGGAGTGCGACCTGCGCGAGGCACTGAGAACGGGGAGCCGTGCCCTCTCTGGGGAGCCTACAGGGGAGGGGGATGATGGACAGTTGGATGACTGTCACAGGAGGACAGGGGATGCACCGGGGTGCGTGGAGCAGTGGCATCTACACCAGACTTCAGCAGTCCAGGAAGGCTTCCTGGGGGAACGGCACCGAGAGAAGTGATGTGTCGGTGGGGGCAGTGAGGGTGCATGTGGCTGTGCGGTGGGCCAGGAGGCTGCACGGGCAGTAGGAAAGGCCTCCTCGGTCATCGCCAAGCAGTCTGGCCAGTCCTCCAAGCGTTTCTTAAGAGGTGTGGCGTCCCCATGGCACCCGATCCAGTTCTGCTCTGGCTGTCAGCTTCTGCCACGGCTGCCTCCTGAGCCTGCCTAAGGTCATTCTGACGGCCCCAGTGTGGTTTCCAAGGGGTGAGGGAGTCCCTGCTCCCACCAGGATGGACGTGACAGACCCCAGAGGCAGGCTGTAGGGAGAGGTGTGCTCCCTGGAGAGCCAGCTCATCTCCCAAGGGATGAGATGTGCAGCCCAGCTTTCACTGCTGCCCCAGGAAGGGCTCCCGGCGGCCACAGGAGACAGTCCTGCCCAAGTGCAGGAAGCCAGAGGGCAGTAGGGGGACACCCAGGTTCCTCCTAGTCCCGTGACCATTCCTGTATCCTTCAGCCATCTCCCCGTTGTCAGAGTCCAGCCAGAGTGGGCCTTCTCACCACAGAGCTGCTCACAGAGTGGTTACAAATACTACTTTTATGAGCTCAGGCTGGTCGGCCCAAATGCCGGCTCCTCCACACATGTGCAGTAGAATTGTGGGCCAGCCACTTAATTTCTATAACTTGGTTCCCTCAGCTGTGAAATGTGGGTAATAAAAGTCCTGACCTTGCAATCCTGTAATGAGGTAAAAAACTGCTGGGTTGGGTTTTTTTGTTTTTTTGTTGTTTTTTTTTGCAACTAAAGGATTTCTCACTAAGGTAAATATGTTCAACATTGCAGTATTCTGGGAGCCCTTTAATTTGTCCAGGAACCTGGTCCAAATGCAAAGCCTTTTTACCTTCAAAGTGGTAGCTTTGTCTCTGCTCCCAACTCTAGCCCATTTCATCTAGGCTCCCCTCCTCCTGACCCTCTGCCTTACCTGGATTTTCCTCTGGTAGATCCTGTTTTCAGGATGATCCCGAAGAATTGATAGAATGTCACATTTTTCTGATATTAAGTTGAAAGATGTTTCACTCTGAAAGACAGAAAAAGGAGCAAAGCTGTGACAATTTCAAAAGCAACTGCGGGACTTCCACCAATAGAAAGCCCACAACGTGCTGGTTGCAGGATGTTACCCTCCCTGGACAGAAGCACCCGTATGTGACTAGCAGCCCAGAAGCCAGGGTCCCCGGCAGGAGTCAGGGTCAGCCCCATCGTGAAAGGCGCATCATCTTGTAAGTTCTTTTGTTTTATAGTTTTTGGAAATATTTATTTAGTTGGCTGTGCTGGGTCTTAGTTGCAACATGTGAACTCTTAGCTGTGGCACGTGGGATCTAGTTCCCTGACCAGGGATCGAACCTGGGACCCTAGCATTGGCAGTGCAGAGTCTTAGCCCCTGGACCACCGGGCAAGTCCCTCATCTTGTAATTTCTGAACCGACTCATTTTATAGACTGTAATACATCGGTGCACAAAAATAAACGTAAAATGGTTTAAAGACTTAAATGTAACACCCGAAACCATTAAACTTCTAGAGGAAAACATAGGCAGCATGCTGTTTGACGTTGGTCTTAGTCGTATTTTTTTGGGATTTGTCTCCTCAGGCAAGGAAAACACAAACAGAAACAAATAAATGGGACTACATTAAAACAAAAAGCTTTTCATCCAGGAATCTGTTTCCTGTCTGTGCAAACCTGCCTCTTCTGAACATTTCATACAAATGGAACCATATGATTGGTCTTTTAAGACTGATTTCTTGCACTTAATGTATTTAAGAAACATCCATGTTGCACCACATATTAGTACTTTTTTCCTTTTTGTTGTCAGATAATAGTCTATGGTATAGTATGCCATATTTTGTCCCATTTGTCAGTTGATGGATTTTGGGGTTGTTTGCACTTTGGGGCTATTAGGAATAAAGTTACTATGAATATTCCTGTTTAGAAAAAAAAAAAAGTTTTTGCACAGCAAAGAAACTTTCAACAAAAGGAAAAGGCCACTTACTGAAAAGAAGAAGATATTTGCAAATGATATATCTGAATAAGGAGTTAATATCCAAAATATATAAAGAATTCATACAACTCAACATCAAAGACACAAACAACCCAATTGAAAAATGGGCAGAGGATCTGCACAGACATTTTTCCGAAGAAGACATATGGATGGCCAACAGGTCCGTGAGAAGATTTTCAACACCGTTAACCATCAGGGAATCAAAACCACAATGAGGTATCACCTCACCTCTGTTAGAATGGCTGTTGTCAAAAAGACAAATGACAAGGTTGGTGGGACTTCCCTTGTGGCTCAGCTGGTAAAGAATCTGCCTGCAATGCAGGAGACCTGGGTTTGATCCCTGGGTTGAGAAGATCCCCTGAAGAAGGGAACGGCTACCCACTCCAGTATTCTGACCTGGAGAATTCCTGGACTGTACAGTCCATGGGGTTGCAAAAAGTTGGATACAACTGAGCAACTTTCACTTTCTAACAAGGTTGGTGAGAATGTGGGGAAAAGGAAACCCTGGGTGCACTGCTGATGGAATTATAAACTGGTATAGTCATTAAGGAGAACAGTGTGGAGATTCCTCAAACAAATTAAGACAGAACTATCATATGTCATTCCACTTCAGGATATGTATCCAAAGAAAACAAAAGCACTCACTAGGAAAGAGACAGGTATCACTATGTTCATTGAAGCACTATTTACAATAGTCAAGATGTGGAAGCAACCTAAGTGCCCATCAATAGATGAATGGATAAAGATGTGGTATATAATATGCAATGGAAAATTATTCAGTCACAAAAAAGAATGAAATGTTTCTCTTTGCACCAGCATGGATGGACCTAGAGATCATCATACTGAGGAAGTTAAAATAGTGAAAGACAATATTACATGATATCACTTGCAACGTGGAATCTAAAGAAATGAGCAAAACAAAAACAGGGTCACAGATACAGAGAACAAACAGGTGTTTGCCAGAGGGGAGGGGGTTGGGGGGAGGAGAGAAACAGGTGAGACTAAGAGGTACAAAACAGAAGAGATGAGTCACGGCTATGAGGTATTCAGTGAGGGGCTGCTGCTAAGTCGCTTCAGTCGTGTCTGACTCTATGTGACCCCATAGACGGCAGCTCACCAGGCTCCCCCGTCCCTGGGATTCTCCAGGCAAGAACACTGGAGTGGGTTGCCATTTCCTTCTCCAATGCATGAGAGTGAAAAGTGAAAGTGAAGTTGCTCAGTTGTGCCCGACTCTTAGCGACCCCATGGACTGCAGCCTACCAGGTTCCTCCATCCATGGGATTCTCCAGGCAAGAGTGCTGGAGTGGGGCGTCATTGCACTCAATAATTATGTACTATTTTTGGTGACAATAACTAAATTTACCATGGTGATCATCTTGAAGTATAGAGAACTAGTGAATCGTTATGTGGGGTAACAGGAACTAACACAGAGCTGTAGGTCAATTATACTCCAAAAACAAACTCATAGAGACAGAGATCAGATGTGTGGTTACTCGAGGCAGGGGCGGGGTCACAGGGAAAGGGAGGAAGGTGGTCAAAAGGTTCCAGTTACAAACTTCCAGCTGTAAGATAAACAAGTACTAGGGACATAATGTACAACATGATAAATATAATTAACAGTTGTATATGAACGTTGTTAAGAGAGTATAATGGCGCCCCACGCCAGGACTCTTGCCGGGAGAATTCCACGGACAGAGGAGCGTACAGTCCACGGGGTCACAGAGAGCCAGACAGGGACTGAGCGGCTAACACAAGAGAGTGAGTCCTAAGATTCTCATCAGAGGAAAAATCTTTTCTATTTTTAAAATTTTGTGTCTTTACCAAATTCAGACTTAAATTGAAGAAAGCAGGGAAAACCGCTAGACCATTCAGGTATAACCTAAATCAAATCCCTAATAAACTGTGGAAAATTCTGAAAGAGATGGGAATACAAGACCACCTAACCTGCCTCTTGAGAAATCTGTATGCAGGCCAGGAAGCAACAGTTAGAACTGGACATGGAACAACAGACTGGTTCCAAATAGGAAGAGGAGTACGTCAAGGCTGTCTATTGTCACCCTGCTTGTTTAACTTCCATGCAGAGTACATCATGAGAAACACTAGACTGGAAGAAACACAAGCTGGAATCAAGACTTCCAGGAGAAATATCAATAACCTCAGATATGCAGATGACAACACCCTTATGGCAGAAAGTGAAGAGGAACTAAAAAGCCTCTTGATGAAAGTGAAAGAGGAGAATGAAAAAGTTGGCTTAAAGCTCAATATTCAGAAAACGAAGATCATGGCATCCGGTCCCGTCACTTCATGGGAAATAGATGGGGAAACAGTGGAAACAGTGTCAGACTTTATTTTGGGGGGCTCCAAAATCACTGCAGATGGTGATTGCAGCCATGAAATTAAAAGACGCTTACTCCTTGGAAGAAAAGTTATG
>SJYQ01095313.1:84862-146634 GCA_006410935.1 Redunca redunca
ACCCTGCTTATTTAACTTATATGCAGAGTATATCATGAGAAACACTGGGCTGGATAAAGCACAAGCTGGAATCAAGATTGCTGGGAGAAATATCAATAACCTCATATATGCAGATGACACCACCCTTATAGCAGAAAGTGAAGAGGAACTAAAAAGCCTCATGATGAAAGTAAGAGGAGAGTGAAAAAGTTGGCTTAAAGCTCAACATTCAGAAAATGAAGATCATGGCATCTGGTCCCATCACTTCATGGGAAATAGATGGGGAAACAGTGGAAACAGTGTCAGACTTTACTTTGGGGGGCTCAAAATCACTGCAAATGGTGACTGAAGCCATGAAATTAAAAGATCCTTACTCCTTGGAAGGAAAGTTATGACCAACCTAGACAGCATATTTAAAAGCAGAGACATTACTTTGCCAACAAAGGTCCATCTAGTCAAGGCTATTGTCTTTCCAATACTCATGTATGGATGTGGGAGGTGGACTGTGAAGAAAGCTGAGCGCCAAAGAATTGATGCTTTTGAACTGTGGTGTTGGAGAAGTCTCTTGAGAGTCCCTTGGACTGCAAGGGGATCCAACCAGTTCATTCCTTCAGAATGAAGGAGATCAGCCCTGGGATTTCTTTGGAAGGAATGATGCTAAAGCTGAAACTCCAGTACTTTGGCCACCTCATGCGAAGAGCTGACTCATTGGAAAAGACTCTGATGCTGGGAGGGATTGGGGGCAAGAGGAAAAGGGGACGACAGAGGATGAGATGGTTGGATGGCATCACTGACTCGATGGACGTGAGTTTGAGTGAACTCCGGGAGATGGTGATGGACAGGGAGGTCTTGCGTGCTGTGATTCATGGGGTCGCAAAGAGTTGGAGACGATTGAGCTACTGAACTGAACTGAACTGATACTGAACATAGGAATCCTGTTATTCCCTTTTTACAGATGACGAAACAGGCCTGATGCTATAAAGAGCAATATTGCATAGGAACCTGGAATGTCAGGTCCATGAATCAAGGCAAATTGGAAGTGGTCAAACAGGAGATGGTAAGAGTGAACATCGACATTCTAGGAATCAGCGAACTAAAATGGACTGGAATGGGTGAATTTAACTCAGATGACCATTATATCTACACTGCGCGCAGGAATCCCTTAGAAGAAATGGAGTAGCCATCATGGTCAACAAGAGAGTCCGAAATGCAGTATTTGGATGCAATCTCAAAAACGACAGAATGATCTCTATTTGTTTCCAAGGCAAACCATTCAATATAACTGTAATCCAAGTCCATGCCCCAACCACTAATGCTGAAGAAGCTGAAGTTGAACGGTTCTATGAAGACCTACAAGACCTTTTAGAACTAACACCCAAAAGAGATGTCCTTTTCATTATAGGGGACTGGAAAGCAAAAGTAGGAAGTTAAGAAACACCTGGAGTAACAGGCAAATTTGGCCTTGGAATACGGAATGAAGTAGGTCAAAGACTAATAGAATTTTGCCAAGAAAATGCACTGGTCATAGCAAACACCCTGTTCCAACAACACAAGAGAAGACTCTACACATGGACATCACCAGATGGTCAACACCGAAATCAGATTGATTATATTCTTTGCAGCCAAAGATGGAGAAGCTCTATACAGTCAACAAAAACAAGACCAGGAGCTGACTGTGGCTCAGATCATGAACTCCTTATTGCCAATTCAGACTTAAATTGAAGAAAGTAGGGAAAACCGCTAGACCATTCAGGTATGACCTAAATCAAATCCCTTATGATTATACAGTGGAAGTGAGAAATACATTTAAGGGACTAGATCTGATAGAGTGCCTGATGAACTATGGACAAAGGTTCGTGACATTGTACAGGAGACAGGGTTCAACACCATCCCCATGGAAAAGAAATGCAAAAAAGCAAAATGGCTGTCTGGGGAGGCCTTACAAATAGCTGTGAAAAGAAGAGAAGCAAAAAGCAAAGGAGAAAAGGAAAGATATAAGCATCTGAATGCAAAGTTCCAAAGAATAGCAAGAAGAGATAAGAAAGCCTTCCTCAGTGATCAATGCAAAGAAATAGAGGCAAACAACAGAATGGGAAAGACTAGAGATCTCTTCAAGAAAATTAGAGATACCAAGGGAACATTTCATGCAAAAATGGGCTCGATAAAGGACAGAAATGGTATGGACCTAACAGAAGCAGAAGATATTAAGAAGAGGTGGCAAGAATACACGGAAGAACTGTACAAAAAAGATCTTCAGGACCCAGATAATCACGATGGTGTGATCACTCACCTAGAGCCAGACATCCTGGAATGTGAAGTAAAGTCGGCCTTAGAAAACATCACTATGAACAAAGCTAGTGCAGAGGTGATGGAATTCCAGTTGAGCTACTTCAAATCCTGAAAGATGATGCTGTGAAAGTGCTGCACTCAATATGCCAGCAAATCTGGGAAACTCAGCAGTGGCCACAGGACTGGAAAAGGTCAGTTTTCATTCCAATCCCTAAGAAAGGCAATGCCAAAGAATGCTCAAACTACCGCACAATTGCACTCATCTCACACGCTGGTAAAGTAATGCTCAAAATTCTCCAAGCCAGGCTTCAGCAATACGTGAACCGTGAACTTCCAGATGTTCAAGCTGCTTTTAGAAAACGCAGAGGAACCAGAGATTAAATTGCCAACATCTGCTGGATCGTGGAAAAAGCAAGAGAGTTCCAGGAAAACATCTATTTCTGCTTTATTGACTATGCCAAAGCCTTTGACTGTGTGGATCACAATAAACTGTGGCAAATTCTGAAAGAGATGGGAATACCAGACCACCTGACCTGCCTCTTGAGAAACCTATATGCAGGTCAGGAAGCAACAGTTAGAACTGGACATGGAACAACAGACTGGTTCCAAATAGGAAAAGGAGTATGTCAAGGCTGTATATGGTCACCCTGCTTATTTAACTTCTATGCAGAGTACATTATGAGAAACGCTGGGCTGGAAGAAGCCCAAGCTGGAATCAAGATTGCCAGGAGAAATATCAATAACCTCAGATATGCAGATGATGCCACCCTTATGGCAGAAAGTAAGAGGAACTAAAAAGCCTCATGATGAAAGTGGAAGAGGAGACTGAAAAAGTTGGCTTAAAGCTCAACATTCAGAAAACGAAAATCATGGCATCTGGTCCCATCACTTCATGGGAAATAGATGGGGAAACAGTGGAAACAGTGTCAGACTATTTTTGGGCTCCGAAATCACTGCAGATGGTGACTGCAGCCATGAAATTAAAAGACGCTTACTCCTTGGAAGAAAAGTTATGACCAACCTGGATAGTATATTCAAAAGCAGAGACATTACCCTGCCGACTAAGGTCCATCTAGTCAAGGCTGTGGTTTTTCCAGTGGTCATGTATCGATGTGAGAGTTGGACTGTGAAGAAAGCTGAGTGCCGAAGAATTGATGCTTTTGAACTGTGGTGTTGGAGAAGACTCTTGTGAGTCCCTTGGACTGCAAGGAGATCAGCCCTGGGATTTCTTTGGAGGGAATGATGCTGAAGCTGAAACTCCAGTACTTTGGCCACCTCATGCGAAGAGTTGACTCATTGGAAAAGACTTATGCTGGGAGGGATTGGAGGCAGGAAGAAAAGGGGACGACAGAGGATGAGATGGTTGGATGGTGTCACCAACTCTATGAACGTGAGTCTGAGTGAACTCCGGGAGTTGGTGATGGACAGGGAAGCCTGGCATGCTGGGATTCATGGGGTTGAAAAGAATCAGACACGACTGAGTGACTGAACTGAACTGAACTGAAACTGAGGCACAGAATGGTTAAGTAATCTGACCAGGGTCACTCCCACTAGGAATTCTGTGTGGTTTTCCATTCACTGACCCCTGTGGTCAGGCCTATGCTGGGCACTCTTAGTATATGAATTGTTAAGATGGGGATAAGAGAGCAAGCACACTAGTCAGAGAAACAGACAATAAAATACTAAAAATAATTCATTCTTGTCCAGGATCTTAGGGACTGGGTTAAATGCTTTGCCTAGCACAAAATATTTGAACTCAGCTTTAAAAGGTGTATAAGATGTAGAGTTGCCAAGTTTAACAAATCAGAATACTGGACACCCAGTTGAATTTCAATTTCAGATAAATAATTTTTTAATATAAAGATATTTGGAATATAATGCTTTTTAGTATAAAATGTTCAGAACATTATCTTTTGCCATAAAAATATTTGTGTCATACTTAATTTTTAAAAATTATTTGGTGTTTATCTGAAATTCAAATAACTGACTATTCTCTATTTATTCTGGTAATCCTAATAAATAGTTTTCCAAGTGGATAGAGAGGGGGGAAAAGGTTTTTTGGGTCTCACAGTACTTTGTTGTTTTTTAATAAAAGTAACATATATAGTCTTGGTAGAACATTCAAACAGTATTTTTTGTGTTTCTTTGGCTGCACTGTTCAGGATGTGGGATTTTAGTTCTCTGATCAGACATTGAAGCTGTGCCCTCTGAAGCACAAAGTCTTAACCCCTGGACCACCAGGCAAGTCCCACCATTCAAACAGTGCGGAGCTGAGGCATGGTTCTACGTCTTGTCTTTTCTGCCTCACAGACCATTGTGCTGGAGATGTTATGCACACAGATTCTCCCCCTTCCTTTAATGGCTGCCTAATATTCCATTGTGTACCTGTGGTTGTCTGGACCTCACTGGGCCTCTGTTTCTGATTAGTACAAATAACGCTACCAAGACATTCCTTGGACATCTCTATGTGACTTTGAGAATGTAACTGTAGGTAAATTCCCAGATGTGGAATTGTGGGCTCATGGTTCTGTGCATTTCACATTTTCATTGCCATTGCCAAGGTCCTCACTAGAGGGCCTGCAGCAGACACCCACCCATGCCATATTTTTCCCAAGTCTTTAAAATCTTTTGAAACCTTGGTAAATCTTGCAGTGGATTGTTCATATTCTTTCAGGGGTACACGAGAACTCTGAGAATACAATGAAAACTCGGGCCCTTCTCCCCAGAAAAATGTACACTAGCTCACACGCACAGCACGTGGCTGACATTTCGTGCAGGGTGGGAGGAGAGGGCGGTCTGTCCAAAGGCCCCAATCCTCCTCCCAGGGCAGTGGTTCTTACACTAAGTAAAATGAGATTTCTTGGGAGCTCATTAAACATATAGATTGAGTTCCAAAACCAGCTTTTAAAAAAAAATAGTACAGCCAGTTTTTAAAACTATTTTTATTTATTTAGCCTCACTGTGTGGCATGCAGGATCTTAGTTCCTTGACCAGGGGTTGAACCTGGGCCTCCTGCATTGGGAATGTGGAGTCTTAACCACTGGACTACCAGGGCAGGCTCTCAACAGCTCTTTTTTTGTTGTGGGCAGGGGGAGTTGTCAAATAATCCTTTATTTTTCTTTTCCCTTTGCTGTTCTTAACTAGCTGGGCACTCCACAACACCACTGTTAATACCGTCTATGATGTCATAAGGGTGGTGGCCATCAATGTTGCAGCCCACAGACTGGGCAGTCCCCAGGATCTCTTTAATGGTTCCAGAAAGTTCTCTAGCTAGAGACCGATGCCGCATCCGATCTCATCAAAAGTGATGTTTCCGCTGTGCTTAATGTTTTTCTGCTTCTTTCTGTCTCTTGGTGGTTCCTTGAGGGCTTTGATGATCAGGGCAGAAACAGAACTTACCACCTTAATCTGGGCTTGTCTGTTCTAAATGGTCAGTTTCACTGTAATCCTCAGACGCTTCCAGTCACCAGTTGCCTTGGCAATATCATCACTGACCTTTTCTGGAGACAGACCCAAGGGGCCGATCTTCGGGGCCAGGGCAGACATGGCACCAACCTCCCCACCGGTGCACCTCAGGTACACGACTTTGATCTCGTTGGGGTTGAACTTAGGCGGCAGGGTGGAGGCGGCTGGTGTCAGATGAACCCGGATTCGGGACGAGCGAAGAAAGTTGCACCTTGGCCTCCTCCAAGCCAAAAGCCGAAAGCTCAATAGCTCTTTTATTTTTTTTTTTTTGAGAGAACTGAGGACATTTGGATAAAGGAGGAGACCGGACTTGGGGTGCGACTGGGGAGTAGGACTGACTTGGAGTTGAAGTGGCACAGCTGGAGAGACAGTGAAGAACTCTGGGGGTGAGCGAGATCTTTGGAATCAGCCTAAGCTCTGAATTTGGCTCTGCTACTCACTGGCCATAACGTCAAAGCTATGGTTTTTCCAGTAGTCACGTACAGATGTGAGAGTTGGACCATAAAGAAGGCTGAGCACCAGAGAGGTGAAGCTTTTGAACTGAGGTGCTAGAGAAGACTCTTGAGAGTCCCTTGGACTGCAAGGAGATCAAATCAGTCAATCCTAAAGGAAATCAACCCTGAGTGTTCATTGGAAGAACTGATGGTGAAACTAATACTTTGGCTACCTCATGCGAAGAGCTGACTCATTGGAAAAGACCCTGATGCTGGGAAAGATTGAGGGCAGGAGAAGGGGACGACAGAGGATGAGGTGGTTGGATGGCAACATCGACTCAGTGGACATGGGTTTACGAAAACTCTGGGAAACTGTGAAGAACAGGGAAGCCTGGCGTGCTGCAGTCCACGGGGTCTCAAAGAATCAGACACGACTTAGCAACTGAACAACAGTAACAACTCACTGATGAGGATCTAACCTGCTGAGGCCTTCATTTCCTTCCTCTCCTTCTGTGAGAGAGGGAGGACAATAACCAACTCACAGGGTCAAGTGAGGGTTAAATGAGATACTACAGCTCTGAGTGAAGTACTGGGCATCCTGCTGGGGCCTGAGAATCGCTGACTTTTGTCTTTAATATGTAACATATGTCACTTAATACCTGGCCCTAAAGGGTAATTGAGTAGTAACATACCAGCTGTCTTATTTATATTTTTAATTTATTTTTTGGCTGCTCTGGGTCTTGGTGCTGCAGGGCTCTCTCTAGTTGTAGCAGGCGGGAGCTACTCTTTGTTGCAGTGTGTGGGCTTCTCATGGGGTGGCCTCTCTGGTTGTGGAGCACACACTCTAGGGCACGCAGGCTTCAGAAGTTGTGGTGCGCAGGCTTAGTTACTCTGGCTTCTGGAATCTTCCTGAACCAGGGATCGAACCTGTGTCCCCTGCACTGGCAGGCGGATTCTTACCTACTCTACCACCAGGGAAGTCCCAGGTGTCTTATTTTCATGGTGGTCATCAGGCTTGGAGGGACGGCTCTGGCCAGATGGCAAAAGGGGATGTGGTCTCTCCCAAGTGGTGGGAGCTGTTGAGAGATTTGAACTGGCAGTATGAACATCAGGTGTTCTGATTCTTAAGTTTTCTGTCTTTATTCCCTAGAATGGCTTCGATAAGAAAACCCAGCCGTCCTATGTGTGACATCTTTGGCGACCTCAGTGATATTTCCTTAGAAGATTCAAAGATGGGGGACATGTGGAACTCGGATATCAGGAGAAGTCTTACCAAAATAGCACCTGGTCCCAGCAGATTTTTAAAAAGAAACCAGACTATGGGTGGAAAACACTTCCTGCCGAAAGAAAACGCTGTCCTGGGGAGCAAGCCCTGGCACTCTTCAAGTAGACCATCAACCACTGCCTCCAAGGTCAGGGCCAACGCAGCGCTCACGAAGCTGGCACAGATAGAGACCAAGATCAGGAACCGGAAGGTGCGGGTGGATCCGTCAGATGCAGAATCCGAGGACTGGCTCCCTAGCGGAGCAGAGGAAATTCCCCCCAGGAGGATGGCTGACCTTGCTTCACAGAACACAGGACAACCCTCCCAGGAACAGGCCCTTGAAATTCCTGTCTCTGAGACAGACATGCCGAGTGGGAAGGTCAGTAGGTTTCTAAAGAAGAGAGAAGCACGGGTGGAAAAGATACCCGTGGAAGCCCAGGTTGAGAAGGAGAGGGATGCTCAAAGACCCAAAGAGAATCAACCTCCTAGAACACTGGATTCTCCAGACAGTGATGAAGAGAAAATGAAAGAGTTGCTGGGGAGCTTGGTAGAATCTTCCAGGGAAAAAGAAACACCCACCAATCAGGGTTTCACCAAAGCCAGTGAGAAAGAACAAACAAAACTAGTCTCGGTAAGGTTTGCATGTATTTATCCATTTTTATTTTTTATTTGTTTATCTGGCTGCATCGGGTCTCAGCTGTGGCACGTGGGATCTTCCCTTGTGGCGCAAGGACTCTCTAGTCCCAGCACATGGCTCTGGAGCTCTTGGGCTCAGTAGTTGGCGACACAAGTTGCTCTGTGGCATGTGGGATCTTAATTTCCCAACCAGGGATCGAACCTGCATCCATCCCCTGCATTGCAAGGTGGATTCTTAACCACTGGGCCACCAGGGACATCCCTGCATTTTGCACTTACTTATTTTGCACTTGTTTGTATTAATACTTTGCATTTGTACCTTTATGTCATAGCACTAGAGTCTTTTGATGAGCACCGTCACCCGTAAGCTACCTGAGAGAGTGCTGGATGAGGAAGGGTTGGGTTTCAGCCAATCACGGGACCCACTCCTGGCCTGCTCTGTAAGGGATCAGATTTCAGATCCATCAGGTGGTTTTGTACCGCGTGGCGCTGGTGACTGTACACCCCGCAGGACGGCACTTTGTATGACTGGTGCAGCCCCCGCCGTGATCACTGCCACTGGTGACCCACGCCCATTTGCTGCTTGTACCATATGGGAATCACTAACTTGGGAAGGCCCTATTTCCATTTTTTTTAAAAATTGAGGTGAAATTCCTATAACCTAAAATTAACCTATTAAAAATGAACAATTCAGGGGCATTTAGTACCTTTACAATGTTGTAAAACTGCCATCTGTTCTAAAACATTTCCATCCTCCCCAAAGTAAACCGTTACTGGTTACTATCAGTCTTCCCTCTTGGCTCAGTGGTAGAGAACCTGCCTGCAATGCAGGAGTCACAGGAGATGCAGGCTTGATCCCTGGGTTGGGAAAATCCCCTGGAGGAGGGCATGGCAACCCGCTCCAGTATTCTTGCCTGGAGAATGTTGTGGACAGAGGAGCCTGGTGGGCTACAGTCCATAGGGTCACAAAGAGTTGACATGACTGAAGTGATTTAGCATGGACATGTGCACCAAGTAATCACTCCTTGTTTCCCTGTCCTCCAAACCCTAATAATCACTAGTCTGCTTTCTGTCTCCATGGGTTTGCCTGTTCTGGACATTTTTGCAGTGGAATCATACAACCTGTGACCTTTTGGGTCCAGTCTCTTTCCCTTAGCATGATGCTTTTGGGGTTCACTCACATTGTAGCATGCATCAGTGCTCCATTCCTTTTTATGGCTGAGTAATATTCCATTGCGTGGATGGACCACGTTGTGTTTATCCACTCATCCACTGATGGACATCTGGGATGTTTCCACCTTTTGGCAGTTATGAATAGTGTTACAAGTATCTGTTTGAGTCCCTGTTTTCAATTCTTTGGGTTTTTCCTAGGAGCAGAACTGTTGTGTCCTGTTAGTAAGTCTGTGTAACTAATTGAGGAACAGGCAAACTGTTTCCCACAGTGGCTGCACTGTTTTACATTCCCATCAGCACTGTTTAAAGGTCCCAATTTCTCCACATCTTCACCAACACTTGTTATTAAGGGAAATTACAGTAGAGGTGCTTTGGCCAATTTTGCTTAGTCACTCTTGTGACCAAGTTTGTCTGACTCTTTGCAACCCTTCTGGACTGTAGCCCACCAGGCCACTCTGTCCATGGGATTTCCCAGACAAGAATACTGGAGGGGGTTGCCATTTCTTTCTTCAGCCAAGCAGGCATCGTGACGCATCAATCCCTGCATCAGGAAGATCCCCTGGAGAAGGAAATCGCAATCCACTCCAGCATTCTTGCCTGGGAAATCCCATGGACTGAGGGGGCCAGCAGGCTACAGTCCCTGGGTTTGCAAAGAGTCAGACATGATTTGAAAGCCAAGCAATATTTCTGAGTATTTCTAATCCCAGGATTATCTTGCCTAAATGTTGTCCCTCAACTTCCATAGATGAGGGGAGAAGAGAGAAAGGGGCTGAGAGTGGTAACGGTCATCATGAGGCCTCATACTGTCCACCAACCCCAATGTTGCTTGATTAGGACTTAGCATATGTTGGATTAATTTCCCTTCGTTTGTTTCCACCCACTTAGGGTCGAATCCCAACTCCACCAAGGGCCCTTTCACGGCCCAGTAAGGATCTTCCCAGCTCAAAGCCGTTCCCCACTTCGTGGCTGTCAGCTTCACGGTCAGCAGACGGGACCCTTCGCGGTGCCGGCTTGAGAACTCGCTCCCCACAGACGCACACGTCTGCCTCCCGCACGGTGTCACTTTCCATCCCTGGTACCTTTGTGAAATCAGTGCCCTCGACTGCGGGGGCTGACGAGCTCTCATCCTCCCTGAGAAGGAGCGAGCCTGGGCCTCAGGAGGAGCCTCCCTCAGAAGCCACCGATGATGGTCTGAACGGTAGCCCTCGTCCCTGTGCAGAGCTGTCACCCTGGGCAGGGAGGGCGAGACTGCCTTTAGGGTTCCCAGCGTGGTGGCCTCAGGGTATTATCAGGAGGGGTGCAAGGCATCCTCGGCTTTTCCACACCCTCTTTCCTAGTTGAGGGGCCAAGTCAGATTTCTTTTTCCCCTTGGGGCCTGTGAAACGCAGTCTTAGCCACTGGACCACCAGGGAAGTCCCCGTTCTATCTTTAAAGTCTTCATCTAGTGACCCTGCCCAGTGACAGAGCGAAGGCAAATCCTTCTCGAGCCTCATATGAGAGAAAGTTTTCCTTGTAAAAGAGAAGTGTCCTTCCTTTCCTTTTTAATCGCAGAAAACGAAACCAACCTCTAAGCAGTCACAGACATTTTTATTATTTTACCATCATTCAACATGATTTTTTATGTACTTATTTATTTATTTTTTTTGGCTGTGCTGGGTCTTTAATAGCAGTGGCCAGGGTCTTCTTAGTTCCTCGACCAGGGATCGAACCCGCATCCCCTGCACTGGAAGCCA
Source organism: Redunca redunca (assembly GCA_006410935.1). Taxonomy (NCBI): domain Eukaryota; kingdom Metazoa; phylum Chordata; class Mammalia; order Artiodactyla; family Bovidae; genus Redunca; species Redunca redunca. Next base: position 95,836 of record SJYQ01095313.1, read on the forward strand.
GGGTGGATTCTTTTTTTTTTTTTCTTCTCTTTATTGAACTCCCCAGATCTTTTCTTTTTAAAAAAGAGAAAATTTTTATTTTGTATTGGGGTATAGCCAGGAAGGTGGATTCTTAACCACTGGACCACCACGGAAGTCCCCAGCATGAGTTTTAATACCGTATGTATTTAAGAAAAGAGCAAAAGAGAAAACATGGATTTCTCCCTTCTGCAGTTTTCTTACCATCAGTTCAGTCTAGTTCAGTTCAGTCACTCAGTCGTGTCTGACTCTTTGGGACCCTATGAATCGCAGCACGCCAGGCCTCCCTGTCCATCACCAACTCCCAGAATTCACTCAGACTCCCGTCCATGGAGTCAGTGATGCCATCCAGCCATCTCATCCTCTGTCGTCCCCTTCTATTCCTGCCCCCAATCCAAAACCCAGTTAAATAATTGGGTTGAGTACCTGCTGTTTGCTAGCAGGTGTCAGGCGTGATGGTGTCAGGAGTACGACGACAAACACGCAAACCTGGCCCGCCCCTGCCCCCAGTTCCCAGGTGCTAGGATGATCTTTAGCCAGTGAATCAGTGATAGGGGAGGGAAAATAGTTTTTCCCTTGTGTCCTTTTAACTTCTTGGCTGGGGCTCTGTAACCAAAGACAGGTTAACAGGAGAAAAGCATTCTGAGATTCAATAAAGATTTCATATAAGTTTTATGTGACCCAGGAGCCTTCGTAAGGAAATGAAAATGTAAAGGAACGGTGATGCCTCCTGCTAGGTGTGATGAGCAGTCGAGAGTCCTGGGAGAATGTGATAGAAAAAGGATAGGAGTAGATGAAGGGAGATGGAGCGAAACCTGCTGGTGGGGGGTGGCTCAGTTCCCCCCATCTTGGACATAAGGATGCTCCTTTCCCCCAGGTAAAGGGAAGGTGAGTCTTACCTGAGGGTCTTACAACCTGCTTCGGAGGAGGTCTGGGAGTTCTTGCAGCCCCTTCTGTGTCTCAGATTCCTGCAGCTCAAAATATTCAAGATGCGGCCTTCCCTCGTGGTCCAGTGGTTCAGGCTCTGCACTTCTACTGCAGGGTCACAGGTTCAGTCCCTGGTTGGGGAACTAAGATCCCACAGGCTGCGTGGTGTGCCCCTACCCACTCCAAAAAATCCAAGATGCTAAGGCACCATGATGTAGGGGCAGGGAGGAGAAGCACAGCCGAGCAAAGTCCCCTCCCTGTGCAGGGGGCTGGGCTTGAGGATGCGAGAATGCCCCCTTGGAGCCCCTTCGGGGGCCACCATCTGCCGCATGCCACGTGGCACCTCACTGCTGTTGGCTTGGATCTTCAGGCCCGAGAAAATGGTGACGGGTGTCCTGGCCAGCCTGGTGGGCGTGGATGAGACGGTGGGCGTACCTGCACGGGAAGCCTGTGAGGATCAGGGTTGGCCAACATGACAACCGACAGGAATGCCAGACCTGGGTTCTGGCCCTCCCTGACTGCCCCTCCAGGCTGCACCTCAGCCCCTGCTGCTGGCCGGGAGGGGGCCCCTCTGTGTCCAGACCCCACCTTCCCCTCCAGATGCAGCTTCAAGAGAGGAAGATAGCAAGGAGTGGTGAGGACAAGTCTGAGTTTGGGGGTTCCAGCCCATCTGGGGTGGGGGCTTCCCTGGTGGCTCAGACAGTAAAGAACCTGCCTGTGATGCGGGAGACCCAGGTTTGATCCCTGGGTTGGGAAGATCCCCTGGAGAAGGGAATGGCAACCCACTGTAGTATTCTTGCCAGAATTCCATGGACAGAGGAGCCGGGTGGGCTACAGTCCACGAGGTCGCCAAGAGTCGGATAAGACTGAGCGACTAACACACACACTGCCTGGGGTGGACACGCTTCCCTGCCGCCTTCTGGCCGCATGGCCTCAGGCTCTGTCTCGGTTTCCTCATCTATAGCGCGGGGCAGAGCTGTGACAGTGAGCTCGCGCACGTGGAAGGCCTCCTGCCCGGTGAGCCTGCGGGAGGCGGGGTTGGCCGGCATGACAATAACGTTACTAGTCCACGGTCTCCTGCGGTGCCTTGGCCTGAGCCAGCCATGGTGGCTTAGTTCAGAGGCTTGTCCGTGAAGGTATCCCAGGACCTGTGTGCCACAGGCATGCTGGCAACTGGCAGTGTCGGAGGAGTTCAGAGGTGGGGTGAGCACTTGGCACTGAAGTGCTGAGCTAGGCTTCCGTTTTGGTCTCACATTGCTGGGCAGCCTGGCGTTTGGGATTGCACTCAGCTAGCCTTTCCAGGAGGAGTGAGCCGCTCGGTCTTCCATCTCCTGTTCATCCCCAGCTCTGTGCCTCCTGCATGGTGGGCGCTGCTGCAGCTGCCCCCGCTGACTGCCCCCTGTCTGTTCCTGGAATTGCGGGCCACATCCTGCCTCCTCTGGGAGACTCATCCCTCCAGCCCAGCCAGGCTGCTCGGCGCCCTCCGTGGAAGCTCCTAAGACACCTTGGAGGGCCCCAGCAAGTGTCCACCCAACTCAGGGGGCGTCACATCATGCACCCACTGGGGTTTTGAGGCCCCGCAGGGTGGACACCCCGTCCCCCTCGCATCACACACACAGCCCTCTGTGCTTCAGTCATGAAGTGAGCCATGTGGTGGAGTTGCCTGCCAGCCTTCCTCCTCCCGGGGAAGAGCGGGCCCACATGTTGACGGGGCAAAACCTGCTGGGGCACTGGAACTGTGTGGAACCTTCCTCTTCTAGTAACCTGCACCCCTGGCATTCAGGCGTTGGCAGCTGGCAGCTGGCGCCACAGAGTGGAAGTTCACCTGAGCTTGAAACAAAAGTGTTAGTCACTCACTTGTGTCCAGTTCTTTGCGACCCCGTAGACTGTAGCCCACCGGGCTCCTCTGTCCATGGAATTCTCTAGGCAAGAATACCAGAGTGGGTTGCCATGCCCTCCTGCAGGGGATCTTCCTGACCCAGGGATTGAAGCTGGGCCTCCTGCATTGCAGACAGATTCCTTACCATCTGAGCCCCCAGGAAAGAGCCCCCTGTGCCCTTAACTCGCTTTAAATGAGAACCTAGGATGAGGTGCCACCCTCCCAGTGGAGGGCCCGCCCCTCCTACCTCAAGCACACTCACCACTGTGCTTCCCTCTTTGCACTGTGAGCCGCTCTGTGGAGGCCAGTGGCTGGGAAGCTTCTGGCCTGTTTTTCTTTTTTCCCTTGCTTCTCTATTTTTCAGATCTTCCTGAAGAAGGAAATGGCAACCCATTCCAGTATTCTTGCCTGGAGAATCCCATGGATAGAGCAGCCTGATGGGCTATAGTCCTTGGGGGTCAAAAGAGTCAGACACAACCGAGCAACTAACCCACCACCACCACTGCTTTTTGGATCTTAGTTCCCTGGCCAGGGATTGAACCTGGGTCCTTGGCAGTAAAAGCATGGAGTCCTAACAACTGGACCGTCAGGGAATCCTCCCGTTGTCTATTTTTAAATATGTATTTGTTTGATTGCCACAGATTTTAGTTGCCACATGCGGGATCTTCGTTGCAGGGAAGGGGCTCAGTAGTTGCAATGCCTGGGGTTGCCCCACGCTGTGGGAATCTTAGTTCCCTGACCAGGGATCGAACCTGCATCCCCTGCATTGCAAGGTGGATTCTTAACCACTGGACCACCAGGGAAGCCCTTCCCATTGCTTGTTTTTATAAGTAAAGTTTTACTGGGACACAGCCACACTCATTTGCTTACACACGGTCGTTGGTGGCTCTCCCATCATCACAAGGGCAGAGTTGAACAATGGTGAGAGAGACAGACTAGCCCGAAAAAGCCCGGACTGTTAATACTCACCACCTCGCCCTTTAAGGAAAAGTGCTCAGATGCCGGGGCTAGCTTTCTGAGGACACTTTTGCATCTTCCCATCCCTAGCTCTTAGCCCAGTTCCTTCAACAGGATGGTCAATACCTGTGCAGTAAAGGAGTAAATATTGCCATGTTACATTTTTAATTACAGATTTCAGAATAAACATTTTATCCCTGGATGATCTGGCTCCAGCTGTCAGTGAGAAATCAGACTTGGAATGGGAAGTAAGTACAGTGAACCGATCTTTTGTTTTTTTTTTTTGAAAAAACATTTATTTAATTAATTTGGCTGCGGCATGTGGGATATTCTGTTTTCATTGTGGGAATCTTTAGTTGCAGCATGGGAACACTTAGTTGCAGAATGTGGGGTCTTAGTTTCCCGGCCAGGGATTGAACCCAGGCCCCCTGAGGGAGCTTGGAGTCTTAGTCATTGGACCATGAGGGGAGTCCCTGAACTGATTTTTCACTTTAGATCTTTACGTAGAAAGGTTTGCAGCCATGATGCTTCATTTAGGTCAGCGATTCTCACCTGGGAACATTTGGTGATGTCTGGCGACATTGTGATCATAACCGTGGTGCAGGGTGCTGCGACTGGCATCGAGTAGGCAGTGGCCAGACATGGCGCTCAGTGTCCCAGAGTGCACAGGCTGGCCCCCATTGCAGGGAGTATTTGTGTCTTAAATGTCAACGTGTCAATGTGCAGAGAACCTGATTTAAGCTGATAAGAGAGGAGTTATTTAACGTATCAGACGATTAGAGCAGGTCCCACTTCAGCCTCCCCACAGCACTTCCTGCACTGACCTGTATTTATTCCACTGCCCCGTGGTGATTCTTGCTGTATTAGTATCCACCTCACCATCAGTGCCATGCAGCATTCAGGATTGCCATGCAGAGTCTTCAGGGTTCCCCCACCAGGGTTCCCCGACCAGGGTTTGAAACAGTGCCCCTTCCAGTAGAAGCGCAGATTCTTAACCACTGGAACGCCAGGGAAGTCCCAGCACAGGTTTTACTAAAACATAATAATGACAACATATTTCACCCACCTGCTGCTAACACATGCTCACACCATCAGCGTTAAGCGCAGCAGCTTCGTGCTGAAGGGTTTCAGGAACTCTGCTCGCAATGCTGGGCCAGCCCAGATCTAGAAAGGACCGTGCAGACCCTCACCTGCCGGGTCCCTGGGGCGCCCTCCCTTCTAACGCAGTGGTATTTTGATCGTGTATTTTGATTCTGTTGCTTATTCGAAAATACTTTCCAGTTACCTCTGTCATCCTTCATTTTAGAAAGAAGGTCAGGGGGGCAAGGCATCCAGTAGAAGGCCCTGGGCAGGGGATCCCCCCTCTGAGAGCGAGATCTCCGAGCGCCTGAGTGAGCCATCGGCCTCGTCCCCTGGGCCCCAGGGCATTTGTTGCCTGGGGCCGATGTCTCCAGAACCTATGGCCAGCGCGGTGAGCTCGACTTACTCAGAAGATTTTGAAAAATCCCCCAGTCCCACAGCATCTGAGTCTACGGCCCGTTCAGAGGAGTCTCCCGACAGGACGCTGGCCAGTCGGTCCGAATTTTCTGCAAGTCTGAAGTCTGACCTCCCTCCCTCAAGTCCCAAGTCCCGGAAGAAGCGGGCCAGGGGTGGACACCCAAGAGTTGTGGTGAAGGAGACGGCTGTGCAGACGCCCGATCCGGCCTTCACCTACCAGTGGGCTAAGGGTAAGAACGTGGCCTGAGGGTTGGAAGAGGGAGGGGCAGGCCTGCGGCGGTGATCGGCAGGAGCCCCCGGACCAGGAGGTCTGGGCTGTCATCAGCCAGCTGATGGGACCTCAGTCCCCTGCTTCCTCTTCCACGGAAAAGGGGAGCTCCCTAGGTATTCCCCACTGTCTCCCAAGTTTCAAAACACTGAAAGGTTTCAAACCAAAAGCTACAGCAGTGGTTGTCAGTGGGGCTGATCCTGGCCCCAGGGGACATCGGCCAGGGTGGGTGGGTGACTGTCTCTGGGTGGAGGCCAGGCTGCTGCTCAGCACCCTGTAGTGGCCAGGAAGTCCCCGCCAGAGAGAAACCCCGCCCGAAACAGCAGGTGTGACAGGAACTGCCTTCCAGGACAGTGCATCCTCAGATGCTTTGGGGTCCTTGAGCATGGGGGCTCTAAGAGCTGCTGTGTCACTGGTCCAGCTGGTGGTCTGAACTTGCTGTGTGTGTTTGGCGGATTCCCTTCTGGCATGCAGCAGGCACGGCTCATCATTTCTCTTGTTCTCAGCATTGGTTTTGGCCCATGTGGACGGAAAGGTCGCTTTATTTTAGTGATTCCCCTTCTTTGTTTTGGGGCTTCCCCGGTGGCTCAGCGGTAAAGAATCCACCTGCAATGCAGGAGACACAGGAGATGCAGGTTTGGTTCCTGGGTCGGGAAGATCCCCTGGAGGAGGGCATGACAACCCCTTCCAGTATACTCGTGGAGGTCTGTGGTCTGTTTGGAACCTGGTTGTACAGCAGGAGGTGAGCAGGTGAGCGAAGCATCTTCTGCATTTACAGCTGCTCCCCATCACTTGCATTACCGCCTGAGCTCTGCCTCCTGTCCGATCAGCGGCAGCATAACCACTGTAATGCGCTTGAGTCATCCTCAAACTGACCCCCCGCATCACCACCCCCACCCCAGTTGGTGGAAAAATTGTCTTCTGCAAAACCAGCCCCTGATGCCAGAAAGGTTGGGGACCACTGGTCTAGACAACACCCACGATGCAGACAGAGCTTGTTCCTAGGCTGTGCGCTGGGGTGCGATTCCTGCTTTTTAAAATTTACTTATTTATCTTGTCTGCGCTGGGTCTTTATTGCAGTGTATGGGCTCTTCATTGAGGCAGGTGGGTTTTTCTCTAGTTGTAGCACTCAGGCTTAGTTGCCCCAGGGCACGTGGGAACTTAGTTCCTGGACCAAGGATTGAACCTGCCTTGGAAGGTGGATTCTTAACCACTGGACCATCAGGGAAATCCCTGCGGTTCTTGCTTGATCTGCTCATTTGGATCTGGGGGTTTCATGATGCTTCTGTCCAGACCTCGCACCTGGCCACAGAGTGTGACTGTTCTGTTTCTCAGGGAGGCAGGTCAGTCAGATGGGCCCAGCTGAATCACTGGAAGGTGTTCAAGAGGATGTTAAACCCTGGCTCTGTGACTCAGAAACCTCTGAGTCCCTGCCCATATCTTCCTGCTGCCTTTCTGAGAACAGAGCCTTTGGGCAGCAAATGGGCACATGTCTGTTTCCTTCTTTGCAATTTAGAGATGCTTTCGTAAAACATCAGTGGTGCTGATTTCCTAGATTAGGCCTGACATCGAAAGGAGGGAGGAAAAAGGCAGCCTAAATAAATCAGCCTGTTGAGTCCAGGGAATATCTGAAGCTCACAAATGGCTGTCAGAGGGGGCGCCCATCCAAGGAAGGGCAGCCGCCCTGAGCTGAGTGACTGCTTCAGCCAGCTCACCTGACCTGTGTATTGAACAAGGAGAACTTACCAGAAAGATGGAGGCAGGTTTGGGGAAACTTTAAGAAGCGGAAAGATTAAGAAAAAGCAAGGAGAGTGGCCATCACATTCAGAAAGAGGAAAAGACAGACTCATATAGCCTATTTCAGCATCTTACCTGTTGATGAGAAAGTCATTGCTCTGGACTCTGCCCACTCACCTCTCCCCCTGTGTGTCTGGAGCAGCGGCCGGCGTGGCGGCCATCGAACCAGCCCTGGGAGGTGCCTACGTGGACCCGGCACCCATCGCCGGCCATGTCATCAGCGCAGACGCCATAGAAGGTAACAGCCCAGCCCCCCTTGTGGGTTCCTTTAGGTGAGGCGGACACGTTTCACCTGCGGTTTCACATCCCCCCTTGGAGGTGAAGGGCACTCCCAGGTGCTGGGTCTGGAGAATCTGTTGGTGGGACGGTCACAGCCACAGGTAACTGCCACAATTTCTGGGCTCCCAGACGATGGACTCCCGAGTGTCCCAGAACTTTGTCTGTCTTACAATAAGACGCCCGTGTTGGAGGAAACAGGCAGGTTAGCAGGGACACCCTGCGAGCCTCCCGCCCCAGCAGGGCCACCTTTGTGTGCTCCCTCTGAGACCGTCTCTCCGGATTCCATAGCTGGTTTCCTCCAGAAGGCACTCAGCGAGTACCGAGTGGCCCAGGCCTGTGGACACGGCCCTTGCCTTCTTGCTGAGTGTGGAGGGGTCACGGGGCCTTGGGGAGGCCTCGCCAAGCCTGGGGTATGAGGAAGGTGCCAGTGAAGTGGTGACGGTCACTGTAGGAAACCCAGTCTGTGCCAGGTCCCCATGGGGCCACTGATGGCCCACATGACAGAAGCCAGGGGCCATCTGGAACCTGCTCTTTTTCTTACCATTTCAGTGTTTCTTACCATTTTTAGAAGATGAAGATGTTAAAATATATTGGTTATAAGTGAAATGTTTATATCTTAAAAAAAAAACTCATCCTTTTTTTAAACATAATATTGACCTCAGTGACTTTTCCATGAGTATAGTCTTAGTAATGATCTTTATTTTAGTAATGATCATTTTTAACTGTTGCAGTTATTTTTAATTGTACTTTTATTTTGTTAAAATTATATGTAAATATTTTAAAAAATTTTTGGCCGTGGCATGTGGGATCTTAGTTTCCTCACCAGGGATCAAACCCGTGCCCTCTGCAGTGGAAACTCAGAGCCCTAACCACTGGACCATTAGGGAAGTCCCTAAAAATTTTATCTTAGTTGCATTTTAAATTATTTTAGTTACGTGTTGAAACATGCATGCGTGCCTGCTCAGTTGCTTCACTCGTGTCTGACTCTGCAACCCTATGGACTGCAGCCCGCCAGGCTCCTCTGTCCGCGGGATTCTCCCGGCAAGCCGACCCAGGGATAGAACTGGTCTCCTGCAGTGCAGGTGGACTCTTGAGTGCTGAGCCACCAGGAAGCCCCACATGCTTACGCATACGAAGTGTAAAATTTCCCCTCTTCCTTATTTTGAAGTGTACAATTCAGGAGAGTTAGACCCACACCATGAGGCTGCACTGTCTGGAGAGCCACGTCGCTGGCCTTCCTCCCTTGTGTTGGACACCAGGGTTGAGGCTTCCGGTGGTGCCTGGGGGCCGAGTGTGTGAGACCCACACACAAGTCAGAGAGTGCAGTTCATCCACCACTGAGCAGAAAGGCACACGACGAGGGGAGGCGGCTGCTGCTTCCGGAGGGGGCAGTACCTGAGGGGAGCATCCTGCCACAGCCGAGGGGTTGGGGTGCAGGGCTGGCCGCGGGGTGCAGCGAGGGCTGGGGGCTGGGGCCCTGGGTGCTGACGACTGACCCGGAGCCGGCGTGGCAGCCCTGACTGCATACAGCCCGGCCATGTTCGCGCTCAACGATGTGCTGAAGCAGCAGCTGAGCCTGACGCGGCAGTTCATTGAGGCCAGCCGGCACCTGCACGCGTCCCTCTTGCGCTCCCTGGATGGAGACTCGTTCCACTACCACACCCTGGAGGAGGCCCAAGAGGTGACCGCGGCGCTGCCCCCGCTTCATGGGGGGGTGGGGGCAGGGGGCTTCCAGGGCTCCCACTTCCATGGGGGAGAGGGCAGGGGGCTTCTGGGGCTCAAACTGGGGTGCTGGGGCCCAAGCCCCCTTCAGTCCTGGCTGAAGGAGCCCTTCTTTCCTTGGCTGTGACCAGGGCTGGGGCAGGGATGCCATGTGACGTCAGAGCAAAGGTGCCCTTCTCCCGGGTGAGGGCCCTGCCCTTCCACAGACCCTTCCTGAGGGCTACCAGTCCTGAGGGCTGGCGCTCCAGGGATATCACACTCATCTCGCTTTTTCCCCTCCAAAATTCATTTCTTGTCCGATGACAGACATTATTTTATAAAAATTCTGTTGGAGATCTGTTACTTATAAAGTTCTCCATAATTTCAGGGATAATTATTACCAACTTGATATATATCCTTTAGATTTCTCCTATGTAAAATATAAACTGTTGAGCATGTGTATAATATTATGTCACATATTCTATACAATGTATAAAATATATAGAATAGGTATAGTATATATGATCTGATAGGTGTTTCTTTATAGAAATGGCATAGTACTGTATGAATTGTTCTGCATGGTGATTTTTAGCATTTCAGCTACATATATTTTAGTACGTATTTCTTAAGAATAAGGACTTAAAAATTAATAATCACAATATTACTGTAATACCAAAACCAAACTGACTTTTCTCAGTTATCATTATTAGGTGTCCAGTGTTCAGATTTTCACTCATCTCATAAAAAGGTGTACGTTGCATTTCTATTTTTTTCAAGTGTATCCAGAGTCCTACATCGTTTGCTTAGTATTTTTTGAGACTCCTAACCTATATAGCAGAGGTTTGCAGCCCTGAGCAGTAAGACCCCCGAAGGCCTGACCACAGGGTTTGCCTTGGCGGTAGGGTGGGCCTGGGAGTGGGTGTTCCTCCCACGGGCCCACTGGGGACCCACTCTGAGAACCGCTGCTTACAGGCCATACCCCCTTCCCCACCTCTTGTTTCCTTAAAGTTTATTTGTTGCAAGAAAACAGGCTGTCCCACACTTTCCCACATTCTGGACTTGGCTGATGGCACCCGAGGGGTCCTTGAACTTGTTCCGCTGTTGGACGTGTGTTAGCTGAATGCAAGCTGAAGTGATCTGATTGCTTCTGCCTATAGCCCGAGTGGCTGGTGGCCTGCTCTGCTCCAGGCCCACACCCTGAGGGTGGCACCCGAGCCCTTCTCCCCAGCCTGTATCCTCTGAGGGCAGCCAGGTAGCCCTGCCCCGTCCCCTTTACCACAGCCCTCTTCCTCTTAGCCCCTGGAGACAGGCAGGCGCCATCCCCAGGACCCAGAACCTCAGTGCACGGAGGCAGCAGTGCTGATGCTTCCTCGTGTGTCCTCTGCCTCACAGTACATCAGGCAACACAGGCCCGCCCTGCTGACCATGGAGGAGGCCCTGGAGGAGGTGAAGAAGGAGCTATGAATGCCAGGAGATGGGCTTGAATACCCGAGGCGCTGGTCCCGCACGCTGGCCGTGACACTCACCCGAGATCCCGGGGGCATTCGGTGGTTGGGGTGCTCCAGTCATTTCCAGCTGAGTAGCCCGTCTTGTCGGCACGCCTGTCGTCGGAGAGGTCACCACAGGCCAGTGAAGTGGAACCAGGTGGAGCCTGTGAGCACGCGCACAGGACGGGGATGCCAGCGTGCCAGGGGATGCCATGTGCAGTGGCTCCAGCGGGGCAGGTGCTGGCTTCTCAGGCTCAGTACACGGTGGGGGTGAGGAGCCCCCTCGACTAACGAGGGAGCAGGGCCACGCGTCCACGCTGCGGACCCCCGTGAGACACCCAGGCAGAGCTCCGACCCAACTCCACGATTCAGCCACAATCGGCACTCAGGACGCACTTCCGCCTTCCTCAGCCTGAGCACGCTTCTGATTTAAACGCAGAGAGAAAGGTCTTTAAAAAAAGGTCTTTATTTGAAGGCAAAACAGTAAAATCCACAAGAAATTGTTAACAACACGTTTATATTTTATCCTGAATCAGACACGATTGAACAATTCACAGCTACAGGAAATCTAGAACAAAAATCAAACAGTTTATCCTATCAGGTTGAAAAGTTGGAGAGGATTTTGCATCTTATTGAAAAGAATTTTCCAAAAATGTTTCTGTACAAATAAACGGCACTGCACCAAGCTGCCCTGCGAGGCCGAGGAGGGCGGATCCCCGGCGGCTCCTGGCAGAGGCGGCTCCTTCTGGCCTTCCCGCCCTCTGGGGGCGGGCGGGGACCCGCAAAAGAAGTGACAGAGCAGGAGGCAGGGCCGGGGTCACGCCCCACACTCTGGATGAGAATGGGCTGTCTCACACGAGTGCTGGTGTGGGGGTTCCTCTCAGTGAAAAAAGCAAGTAGAGATGCTAAGGGTACAAGTTCTCCAAGGGCGTCATCGTTCCGTGACCTGAAGATGCCTCAGGTGAGTTTCCTCAGAACTTTGTGTTTCTGCAGGTAACAGCAAATGGCTAATGTTCAAAAAAAAAAAAAGAAAAAAATCCTCAACTTAAACAGCTAAAGTAACTGAATTAAGGGCTGGTATGTCTCAGAGGAAATAGGTTTCAAATTATCTCACTGGGGATCAGCCTAGATCAGTATTCTTTTTTCTAAAACTAAACCGCTTGGAATAAAAATGAAAACCCCATTTAACTCTGCAAATCAAAAAGGTTCTGCTTTTTTCCATTTTTAACGAGTGAGCAGTAGCAGCGCCTGGCTTGGCGTGCGTGCGCAGGTCCCCTGCACACACGCCCCCTGGGTTCAGAGGCTCTGGCTGAGGGGAGAGTGAGACGGCCGTGTCTTCAGACGGTGGGAGTTTTTATCCAGGGGTCTTGTGTCTCTTGCTTCACTGTCCGGGGAAATAAGCTTGTGGCCGCGTGGGCTGGGCACCCCCTCGTGATGCCTGCTGCTACGTTAGAGCTGGTCTGCGGGTGGGGCCCGGGCCTTCGGCACCATCCAGCGTGGCACTGGTCACAAGACCCGCGCCCGTCTTCCTCCTCCTGTCGCTCCCATGGGCAGAGCCGGGCTGCCCCCGCCATCCTCCGCCAGCAGCGGCCCAGCAGCGGGGTTCTGCCGGCCTACTTGCACTCCTCCCGGGCCTTCATGCGGGCGATGAAGGAGTAGCTCTTGTTCCGGCGGTAGTTCTCGTAGGGGTCGTCCAGGGCCACGCCCACGCCCTTGTACTGGTCCCACTTGTCCCGCACGTCCCCCCCCTTGATGGGGTCCTGGATCCCTTGCTCTTTCACGCCAAGGCCGCCAGATCCACTCCAGCCTGAGAGAAAGAGGGATGAGTGGTTACAACCCAGGGGACGCCCAAAGCGCGGCACCTTTACCCTGACGTGAAGTTCAGTGCAAATGCCTACAGGGAGTTCCACAACATGCAGGTCGCAAACTTGGAACTAACGCGGTGAGAAAGAGCACCGGCAGAAGCCCTGCAGGTTTCTGTTTCCAAGCGGGAACGTTCTGACTCCCTCGGCCCCTCAAACCGAGTGCCCAGAGCGGGCTGTCCTGTCTTCCCCGGAAACTTACCCATTTTCACCAGCATCTGATGTCCTTTGTTCTCTTCCCCAAGCCTTGAGTCGGGTATAGGAGGTGCTGAATTAGAACCCAGACCAGCCGAGGAACTAAAATTAAGACAGGTAACGTCTTTTACAAAAGAGTGGATACATTTATTGGAATGAAAACTTAGAATATTACAGCGTGTGGCTTCTATGAAGGGTCGCCAGCGTAAGACGGACACACACACACACGTTTCAGGTCTCTAGCCGCCTTCTTTATCCTCTTCGCCGGCCAGTTAAGGGGTCCCCCAAGATGACGGTCCCTGCCCCACACTTGGCGGCAACGGCCGGCCACACTGAACCCGTCAAATGGTTAGAAAACAGAGCCCAGCCCCGGCCTTGGGCTCCACAATGTGACGGCAGAGGTAAGAGCGAGGAGCGAGACGCGATGCCACTCACTGCGCTAGCGAGCGCCGGGGCCCCCAGGTGCCGCCCTGGCGCGGCCATCTAGCGCGGGTCTTCTAACGACATGTTTCAACATTCACAGCAAAGCATCAGAGGGCTCCAGCGCTACCAGAGGTCACTGGACAGTTAAGACAGAAATCTTACGGCGGGGTGGGGCTCCTGGACCGCGACCGGTGCCTCCTTCCTGGGGAGTAGGACTTGGACCTCGAACGGGAGCGGGAGCGGGAGCGGCTTCGAGAGGAGCGGGAGCGGCTGCGGCTCCTGTGGGCAGGGGAGAGGGAAGGGTCAGCACGGCCACCGAGGAGCCCGGGCCTTGCACCCCATGCAGCGGAGCCCTGCTCACCTGGATCTAGAGCGGGAGTAGGAGCGCGAGCAGGAGCGGGACCGTGACCTCGAGTAGGAGCCGGACGACTTGGAGGACCTCGAGTTGGAGCGCGAGGAGGAGCGCCCTCGGCTTTTGGATCTGCTCCGAGACCTTGAGGGTCCACTGCGGGGAGAGGCCTGGTGAGCCGGAGACACCCCCCAGCCCGGCCCTAAAGGACCCAGAGGTGCCCGGTGCGGGGGCAGACACACCCTCTCCTGCATCCTGTGCATAGGAGCCGGTGCGTCCCATGTTGCTTTGGCCGTGTGGGCGGCAGTTCCCAGCACCCTTAAGGGTGCTTCACCCAAGACCCAGGCAAAGACCAGAACTGGCCCCATCCCTGCCCCTCACCTTGGGCGTGACACCACAGAGAGCCTGTGGGCCATGGTGGAGCTGCCTGCAGGCCGCCCCGGGACAAGACTGTGGAGACTGGCTCTCCACGGGGGACACGGCAGGTACTCGGCTCTCACCTGTTCCTCTTCTCCTGGCCTTTCCTCCGCCGGGCCCGCATCTTTGCTCGGAAGAACTCGTAGAGACCGTTCTGCTCCCAGCCTTCGCTGTAACACACAGGTGTCCCAGGGCTGAACCCGTCTTCCTCCTCAGGGGCCTTCTCCTGCCCGACAGGACCTCCCTCTCTCGCTTGGGATCCTGAGCAAGGACCCAGCACGAAAGCCCCTGGGGGCTCGCCTTGACAGGCTGCTCCGAGGAGGAGCCAGGCTGGGGGCGGGCCAGCCCCGGGATGTGCCCCCAGCCCTGAGTGGCTTCTTCGCCTTTCCAGGCTGGGGTTTCTCTGAGCAGGGTCTGCAGGTTACCATAATGGGGGCTGAGGCACTCTGATGTAGGCAGGTAGGCCTGTGCCCTGCCACATGGCAGGGTAACCGCTGAAGCGAGATCACCAGGGGACAGGCTCCTGAGGGACGCCTATGACAAAGCCTGCTGGGTGGCAGCTGGCCATCTCTGAACACACCCGCCCCGAGATAAGCTCTTGTCTAATGTGATAAAAGCTTTACATCGAGGGCACTGCACGTGTGACACGCGAGCTGGGGGAGAAGTGGGCCCTCCTAGTCAAGCTCCTCACACCACCCCGGGGCAGAAGGTGTGCCTGCTGTGAGTTTCTGGTGAAGAAAGATCCGGGAGGACAAGCTGGGAGGGGACAGCAGCCTCCCCTCCTGTTGCCAGCCCCCCGGCGGGTCTCCGGGAGCACCATACCTGTTCCTGGGCCTGTCATGGGAGGGAGGGCTGTAAAAGGCCTCCACGGCCGCCAGCAGCCTCTCACTGGGTGGCATGGGGGGTGGGAGGCGGATGTCTTTAGGATCCAAAGGCTTGTACTCGTGGTCTTCCAGCTGCAGCAGAGAACACGCCGTCACCGCTCCCTGCTCAGCACCCCAGACCCATCCCACCCGGGGTACCGCGGGGCAGCAGAGTGCCTCAGGCCGCTCTTCTCGGGAAACCCCATCTTCTTGTAGGGCTTCAGCCACACCAATGACTCAGTTCTTGAATGGGGTGGTTGAGGGCTCCATGGGAGAAGCTAAGAAAAGCTACAGAATTCTCTCTCTACCAAAAATACAGAGACCGTTTATCCAGACACTCCGTGGACCCCAGATGCCCTCACCTGCCGACCACTGACCTGTGCCCAGATGCCCACCTCCGGGCCCTGCTCTGTGCCCCTCTGCTCCAGCTCCTACCCCAAGGGCAGCCCCGCTGGCCCCTCAGCCTTTAGCTCTCCAAGCTGCCCCCGTGTGATGTGTCTCAACTTCCAGGGAGGGGCAATGACCAGAGCGCCCTGAGCCCTGGCTCCCTTCTGACCCCCTCTCCTGCCTTGCTCGATTGGTTGACCACTCCTTTTCTGAGAAACCCCTGTCCTCAGTCCCTGGACAAGGGGGCTTCCAAGGCCGGGACCAAGAGGACCCTCCACTTCACGCCTACCCTTCTCAAGCAGGTACCAAACCTGCAGCCCTGAATGGACGCTCAGAGGAGCAGAAGGACACGGGCCTTGCTCACGGCCATATGTGAGCATGCAAAGTAGGGTCGTTAACTGAGACACACCCTTACTGACAAGCTGGTCAAGTTCACTGGGGTGCAGGAAACAAGGGGGACAGGGGCTTGGGAAACAGCGTCTTGTAGCCAAGTGGGAAATGGGTCCTGCCCATGAACTTCCCACCTGGAAAACAAGCGTGTGTGGCGAAGCCTGGTGCTCAGCTCTGCGACGTTACCTTCACGAGGGGGGCCATGAGCCCAGCAGGGAGATCGAAGTAGGGCACGTTGGGGACCAGGCTGGGGTCGTCATGGTTGATGTGCGGAGGGCCCTGTCGCCGCATGTGAGGGGGCTGCCCGTTGAAGCCGTGGGGCGGAGGGCCGAAGTCAGGGTGCTGGGGCCCACCCCAAGGCGGGTGCTCGTTGATTCCAGNTCCCACCCCCCTCCACCCCCCCCTCCCCGCAAGGGTGATCTCACACACACACACTCACCAGCTTGAAAGTCCCCCTGAGGGTAGTCGAAGCGGTGAGGGTAGGGCGGCCGCTCAAAGGGGTGTCGTGGGGGGAAGTCGTCCTGCATGAAGCGGGGCGGGAATCGGTTGAAGTTGTGGGGGTGCGGCGGCTGGTTGAACTGCGGGTGCTGCTGGTGGGGCGGGAAGGGCCCGCGAAAGTGCGGCGGCCGCTGCATACGGAAGGGCGGCTCGCGCTGGCCCCCGCCCCAGGGCGGCTGCTCGTGCTGGCTGTTCCAGGGGCCCTCGAACTGGCTGTTCCAGTTGGGGTCAGGTTGGCTGTTCCAGGGGGCGTCGCGCTGGCCATTCCAGCCGGGGTCCCCGCGCTGCTCGCCCCACATGCCCTCGTGGCTGTTGTTCCAGGGTGGGCAGTGGGGTGGCCCGCCCTGGTGGTGTGGGTAGGGGGGCTGCTCAGGAGGCTGCAAGGCAAAGAGCAGAGGTGAGTCCTGGCCTGTGCCGGGTACGCGGGGTGCACGGCAGCCTCCTGCTGACACTGGTGTCCAGCCACAAGGCGGGCAGCTGTGAGCTCAGCACCTGAGCTGCAGGCCTACAGCCCAGCTGGGCACAGCCGCTTTCACGTCACTCTGACCCGAGCAGAGGATGTGAGGTGCCTACTGGCACCCCGGGCCCAGAATCTCAAACGCTGCACCCACATCGGAGCCAGGGAGCACCCCAACCTCATGCCTGACAGGAGCCGTGGGACAAACACCCATCCGTGAGCCCCTCAGCAGCACAGGGCGGGGTGCTTCCCAGTCTCCCCGGGTGTGCAGGCTGAGCCACGGGGTCCGTGGCCAAGCCCTGCCCTGACCACACCCCTGCCTGCCTGTTCCCCCTTCTGCAGCGTCTCTCCCTGCCGCAGCTCTCTCGTCCTGTCTCAGCGTCTGCTCTGCCTCCAGAACCGTCTTACCGTGTCTTACGGTCTTACCTGCCCGGCTGCTGCTGCCAACACTCACCGAGCCAGGACCGCAGCCCAGGCTCAGGGCCAGCGTGAGGCTGCCCAGAGGGCCACCTCCAGGAGCGGGGCTGGGAGGCCGGCCCAGGCCACCACGCCCTCAGGTCTTTTGAGAGAAGCCCCAAAGCCAGATTTTCAATATAACAACTATTTCAAAACGTGTAAGACACTATATGGACGGGCCAGGCCGTGGTGTCCTACCGTGGACGGTAGGCACACTGCTGGCCCTCAGTGAGGGAGCCCCACGGTTGTGAGCCTAACCTGCTGGTCCCCAGAAAGACTGTGCCAGGAGACCTGAGGCACGTCTGTTTCCACATCAACCAAATGGGCAGAAGCGCCCCCACGTGAGAGAGTGCCCATGACCTGGCTGTCACCGCAGGCACCCACAGATGGGGGCCGCTTTGTGCGGACACCCAATCCTTTGTGAAGCTGAGGGTGGGCTGGGGGAAGAGGGGCAAATCACAGCCATGATCCCTTACTCGTCAGCCCAGAGCCATCTCCCTTACACACCCGCCGCTCCATACAGGATCACAAGGGAGGGTCACACAAGTGGACACCCAGAGCTGGACCTGGACAGCAAACTGTGGGCTGCTTGCCAGTCATGCTCTGCTGGACGAAGTGCACCCACCCCGGCCTCTGAGTCTGACTTCAAGGAACCTGGAGGGAGGGACGGACCAGCATCCCAGCCCCAGAAAACGCTGCCGGCCGAACGCTTTTCACCTCCCTTCCCTTTCTAAGCACCAGGTTCTTTCTAAGGTGATGAGATGCTGGCACTGCTGGCCGAGCCAGTTAGAAAGGGAAGGAAGCGCGTCACCACGCCACGCTCAACATGGTGGCCCTTCCGAGCATTCAGGCGAGCGCGAGGCCTGTGTGACAGGAGCCCAGGCAACCCAAGCGCCCAGGAAGGATGCAAAGGCCCAGCTCTCCTCCCCAGCTCCATCCCCACACCTTGGGAAGAGGACCACCCTCTGGCTGCCCCTGGTGCCCTGTGCCCTGCTGCAGAATCCATTAAAGGCCCATGAGCCCACACAGGGGCCAGCACCCACCTGCCTGCCATCCACCTACCCCAGCAGCAAGTTCTAAGAGATACCTGCTGTTGGCCCCAAGGAGCGACGGGGTGAGGCTGGTCGAACCATGGGGGCTTGTTAGGTGGGATCTGGTCATGGGGCCCAGGGCCACGGGGGCCGCTGGCGGCAGGGTCCTGAACTCCCCCTGAGGCGTCGTACTCGGAAGACCCGGGCATCTGGATGGGAGGCTTGCTGTCATCTAGAACCAGACAAAAGAGCAGTCAGAGGAGGGGGCGGCAGGAAGCACCACCCGAAATGATCTTCAGCAAGCACCCAGGGCCTAGCCAGGCTGGGCTTCACTGCCCAATAAACCCTTGGTTTTTGACCCCATATGGAAAACCGCCACTGCCTCGGGGAAGGCAGCACGGATAGAAGACTTGTTCGGGATACGCACCTCTCTTCTTTGAAAGCTCGACAATAAGTATCCTGCTTATTGACTGCTATACCATGTTGACTTTAGCTTACTCAAAAATTTTTATCATCATTTTATTAAATACACTTGCTGCATCTAGCTGAAAAATCATTTCTTCCCAATTGTTATTCTGTTAGATTTTCTAGTATTAAAAAAAAAGATTTTGTATTTATTTAGCTGTGCTGGGTTTTAGTCACAGCATGTGGGATCTAGTTCCCTGACCAGGGATGGAACCCGAGCCCCCGCATCGGGAGCAGGGAGTCTTAGTCACTGGACCACCAGGGACGTCTCAGATTTTCTAGTATTAAACCACCCTTACATATTCCTAAAACATACCCTATTTGATCATGATTTACCTTTTAAATCCTTGGCTAGACTTCACTTGCTGAGATTTTATTTACTATTGCTCTATCTCTGCTCAGAAGTGACAGTGGATTAACATTTTTCTAAATTATCGCAATAGACCCAGATCTTCCTAGACTTTAATAATCCCTACTCCATCGGTTCTCTTAGGTACTTGAGATTTTTTTAAAAAATTTCTTTCCCTGCTCACGTGCATCTTGTGTAAGTGATCCTGGCCTAGAAAATTACTTAGAGAGCCTTCCTCTCCATTCTCAGGGATGGTTTGTATACAACTGTCTGAGGTGTAACGGCTGGGTTGCATTTAACCGTGAAATCACCTGCCTAGTGCTTTTAAGTAGATTAGAATCTGATCCTAGGATTGGGCCTGAGACTACATAACCTGAGCCCTTCCTGGGGGGAGAAGACTGCTTTCTGGAGGCTGCCTCCTGGGGGTGGGTGCTGAGGAAGCCACGTACCAGGCTGGGTGGTTGGCGGAATGGCCGGGGTGGGTGTGGGGGCTGGGGGCGGGGCAGGCGGCGGCGGCGTGGCCTTGACATCAGCTTCCATTTGCGGCATCTGGATCTGCTGCTGCTGCTGCTGCTGTTGCTGCTGCTGCTGGGTCAGGCTGTTGACAAACTCCTCGTGTTGGGTCTTGAGGGTCTGGATTTGCTGCTGGAAGGCCAGCTGCACTGGCTGGACCACTGAGGAGTATTCAGTGATGAGGGTCGCCTGGGGGAGAGCATGGAAGCCAGCACTCAACATGTGGGACTCAAGGTCCGAGACCCTCTGGAGCAGCACAGGGACAGCACCCAGAGGTTGGGGCGATGCTGTGGCCAGCAAGGTCCAGGGCTTGTGTGGGATCATCATGTAAAATAATCAACTCAGGCTTGACAACCACAGAGCATCTCAATCTAGCCAAATTTGGTAATGATCAGTGCTGTAGTAGCTTAGAACTCCCTCACAAAGGGAATACACAAGGAAAGCCATATCCTAGGCTGACACAATACATTAAAATCCCACCACTGACACAAATCCTAGGACGGGCTCACAGGCTATATGGCTTTGAACAAGTCACTACCTCCCTGGAGCCTCAATTTCTTCATCTGCAAAATAGGACAGTAACAACCTACCTCTGGGGACTAGGAAATAATACAGTGAACAGGGCGGCTTAGTAACCATGAACTATTGCCACCAATTCAAGAAGAGAAAAGCAGGGAGTATCACTGTGGTATGGTGATGTGAGCCCATTCTTATTTAGTAACAAAAAAAAGTGGATTAAAATTTTTTAAAAGTCTGAGATGCACTTTCGTTGTTTGCCTCTCTGAGCACAAAAGCGTCTCCCCTGTAGGGAGGGTGGCGGTCAGGAGCATCATAGGGGGAACAGTCAACATGTGGCTTCTACATTTCTTGATGTGCAGGAAGACAACAGCTCATGGCAGAAAATCAGGGGTGTGAGCTGTGTCTTTTATCCAGACAGCTGTTGCTGGGGTGGCAATGCCAGAGCCATGGCAGAGGGAACCAAGGAGATCTGGCCCTCCTCTCCCTGCCCTGCGACCCTGTCCTCTGAGCAGACGCCCCGTCTGAGAAGCACACAGGGGACCCTGTGCCCAACACGATGACCATGCAGCCTAGATTGCTCAAGGTTTCCCACACGTTCCTATCATGCCTGGAGGACCAGGGCAGGTGGGCCAAAGACATCCCTGAGAGCAGGGCCCAGACCAGGTAGCCTGGTCATGGCACTCCAGGGGACACCCTGGCGGGCTCCCTTAGCGGGAGCTCACTGGCTGCTGTGGAGGGGGTGGGCCCCGGTGCTGCTCCTCAGAGCCGCCTCCCGCTGCTCACCACCACACCAGGGCAGCCCTGGGGGTCGGGTTTGGAGATGCTACCAGGACCCTGAGGCGCCACCCCGCCCCCAGCCTCGGGGAGCAGTGCCCACCTGGTACTGGCCGAGCCCCAGGGCCGGGCTCTGTAACTGCTGGATGATGGAGTCGTCAAAGTAGCCGTTCTTCTCCCAGAGCTGCAGGAGCTGCACGCGGAGGAGGGAGAGGCTTGTCAGGGGATGAGCGCACACGCCCCAGCCCATCCCCCCGGCCCCGCCTGGCTGCCCCACGTACCCGGGCGATCTTCTGCTGCTTGTCCTCCTCCACGGCCAGGAAGCTGGTACAGTATATGGGCACCACGACCTTCTGCAGGGCGGCCAGCAGCTCCCGGGCCTGCTTGCGCTGGCTGTGAGGGAGAGACCTTCCGCGCGTCAGGGCCCTGGGGCGGGACCCAGCCACGCGCCCGTTACCACTGCGGCTCCGGCCACAGCCCCCTCTGCCTTCTTGGGAAACGGGCCCCCAACCCGGCCGGGACAAGGGCTGGGCCCCCCACGAGAACCATGCTGGCACCCAGGCCCGACAGACAGACGGACAGACGGCAGGGGAAAGAACACAGCCCAGGGGCTCTCAGAGTATGGCCTGTCCCCCCGGCCCCCTCATCAGCACCACGACCCTGCCCTCCCAGGGTGGCCTGAGGACTGCCAGACGTGGGCTGCTGAGAGCCCCTGCTGCCCACAAGGGCTGGGCTGGTGCTGCTGTGGGTGCGGGGCCTAGTCCCTGAAGCCTCGCTCAGCACAGCCACCCTCTCTGCACAAGGCAATCTGGGCTGGGACCCCACCTTCCACAAGGGAGCACGTGGGCTGTCAGGGGGCCTAGGAATCAGGCCTGCAGGATGAGGTGGCCTTTCAGCAGGGGCAGGGCACAGGTGAGGGGCAGCTGTAGGTATACTCTGAGCATGAGTGAGTATGGGGACTCCCCAGGCTGTACGATGAGATGTCAGAGCCTGGGAAAGAAGGGGGGCAGCTGGAGCCCCTCCCAGAGGTGAGCCCAGAGACAGCAGCAAGGGCCTGAGGCTGGGGGAGGGCAGTCCAGGCAGGAGGACAGGGCCGGCGGCACTGGGTTTCCCGACAGCAGGGCTCAGGAAGGGCATGGCTGCAGAAGTGCCAGAAACAGGGCTGTCTCTGCCGAGCTGCCCTGAGTCCGTGGAGCGGTTGGTGGAGCAGAAGGGCACACAAGGTTCCGAGCAGCTGCTAGTTTCCCAGCGGCAGAGAAATAAGGGAAGGTGAGGCAGGGAGCTCGAAGTGGAAATGGAACTGCCCACGTAGCCCAGGAAGCAGGGAGTGGCAGGCCAGCTGCATGCAGGCGGAAGTAGGCAAGAGCCAGGTCTGCGCCTGCTGCCCTCATGGGAGCTGTCCCTTCAGCCGGTCAAGTTCAAGGTCAAATGTGGCAGCCAGTCTTCACAGCGACAGGCTAGCCTCACTAGCCCCATGAGATTCCACCTGTCTTTGGCCCAGGCATTGGTTTTGTAACTTAACCTTTGTCGTAAGACACCAGAAAGGCCATGAGGAAGTACATACTGGCCCGGCCTTAGGATGGCTGGGTGGAGAGGGGAGGCAAGTCTCTGGGCTGGGACACAGGATTAGCCAGGAGGCCCCATGGGAAGACTCCTGAAGCACAGTGCGTTCAGGGCAATGGAGTGTGTGTAGATCAGTGAAGAAAGAACAATGAGTGGCAGGTATGAACAAGGCAGCCAACAGACACTGAAAAACACATAGAAGTTGCCCTGAAAGCAAGGCGCCAAGGGGACAGTGGCCTCGGGGGGGATGCAGGGTCCAGGGTAGGGGCTGAGGGGTGTATGTGAGGGGACGGGGGCGGGGGCTGTCCTCCCCGTGGGGGCTTGTGGCTCAGACCGACCCTCTAGAAGAGGGATGCCTGGTCCAGGACAGGCCGGGCTCCTGTGGGCAGAGCAGTGGCCAGGAGGGCGCGGAGGCGCGGGGGGCACTGGGGCTGGCGGGCGCTCACCAGTGGTGCAGCACGTCGTTGATCAAGTAGATGAGGTGCAGCCGCAGCTCGAAGTGTGCCCCATCGGCCGTGATGCGGTTGCGGAGGTGGCCCGCCATCAGTTCGCAGTGTGGCGGGGACTTGGCGTTGCTGAACATCCAGTTCTTCCCGGCCTGCAACAGCCAGGACAGCGGGTGAAGCGGGGCTGGCTTCCCCAGGTCTGAGGGTGTGCGGACGCCCGGGAGTGCCCAGGAATCTCCACCCACCTTCCTTCTCTCTCTTGGCGGGAAAGCCCACGGAAGTGCTCAGGCAGAAAGCGGAGGGAGAAGCGGGGTGCCCGAGAGTAGCCCTGGTCCAGACAGGCTGTGGGAGTCCCCACCTCGTCAGGAGCACCAGATTCTGGAGTATGCCCCCACCCCTGCCCCATCCTCACCGAGATGGCATCCTTGGTGCAGGTATCGATGATGGGCTGCAGCAGGTTGTCAAACTCGTTCATGTCCAGCTGCGTCTCCTCCAGGAGCTTCTGCATCTGTTGCTCCAGTGCATGGGCCACGGCTGCTGTTACTTGCTCCTGGAAGGCCAGGTGACGCCGAGACTGCGTGAGGAGGGACCCCGGCCCAGGCACACCCAGGCTGGCCCATCCGTGCCCCGCCCCGAGCATTCACACTGGAAGCCTGAGACACGCATGGGAGAGTCATGCCACAGTACGAGAGTAGGCAGCGGGTGAAGCCCGGCAAGACACAGGGGGAGATAACACCCGCCAGAGGTGACAGATGGAAAGCTTAAGGCCCCGAGGAACAAGGAACCTCTGCATGTGAACTCACCAAAAAAAGAAAGAAAAATGAGTGGCGGGTGTGAATAAGGTGTGGGGAGGACGCACATAAACAGACACCAGTCAAAGAAACGCAGAGCCATTGCGCTGGCAACCAGGAGTCCAAAATTAACACGTGATGCCAGACTTCTGCCTGTTACACGGGCAGACTGAGGCGTGGCCGAGACCCAGCACTGCGGGGGCACAAGCGGTCCGCCCAGGGCTGGCTGGGGCTGGACTGCCCAGTTTGTGAAGAGTTCTATGTGCAAACTGAGAGTGAACATTCGGGAGTGTTTTGTTTCTAACACATCAACTTGCATCTCAACTCCAGGAATAAAACCGGGCCTGGTGTTTCAGTGTCCTTTTATCCTCCTCGGGTTTCCGGCAGTTCATCCTACTGTATCTGGCCAAAGTACCAGACTGTGATGGACTGGGAGAAAAGGGTCCACCTCACGAGGGCCTCCGCCCAACTGGCAAGAACTGTGCCTACGGCACCAAAGGCCATCTGGCGTTCTCCATCACACCATTTCCTATAAGAGGCTCACTTGTCAGCATCTGCTGCGGCATGATGGGGGCATGCGTGTCAAAGCCTATGTAATGAGCTCCCTGGGAGGAGACACAACCTGAGGGTCTGGCGTGAGGGATTGAGCTAAGTACAACAAAGGCGGCGGCAGCGCTGGAGGAGCGACGACCATCCCGCACTGGCCGGGCCCCGGGCCAGCCCTGTCCTCAGCGCAGACGCGAAGCCGAAGCACAGAGGGGAGCGTCAGGCGCCCCTCGGGAGGAGCGGCGGGGCGGGAGAGCGGGCCGTACCTGTCTGAGGGCCAGCAGGTGCTGCTCCTGCTGCTGCAGGTTCCACTGGCTCTGCTGGATGAGCTCGTCCATGGACGGGGTGCCCTGGGCTGGTGCAACGGGCGCCGCAGGCGCCAGCGGGGGCTGGGGCAGGGGAGGCAGGGTCGCAGCCGGTTCCAGCTCCGGGGCCTGCTGCTTGCAGATGACTGGCAGGAGAGGAGGAGAGGCAGCTCCTGTGAGGAGGCAGCGGGGGCCCAGGTATCCCCTTGGCAGCCACCTGGGCAGCTCCCCTCCGTATACTCACCCCCCAGCAGAGGACCCCCGCGATCTGTCCCAGCTATGTTCACCCTGTCTCACAGGGCCTGGGCCCCTTCCACTTGCCCTCTCCTCGGAGACCTTTGGGATGGTCATCTCCCCACTCTCCAGCTAACACCATCTGGCCTTGTCCACGGGCCTTTAGCCCAGAAGCCCAAAGCCACCCCCTTCCGCCCTCGCCTGGGCCTGAACAAACAGTACCTCCCCAAAGGGCTCTCTTGACCCTGAGCATCCTCGCCTGCTGTCCCACAGGCTGCTCTTTCCTTCCAGGTATCAAAGCTACCAAGCCTCTGGAGAGCCAACCAGCAAGGCCAGACACCCGTGGCCCCGCGGAAGGAGCACGGCAGCGACCCGACACACGCGGTGGCCTCTGCACACTGGGCCCCTCATCTGCCCTTCCACAGACTCTACTCTTCTGCATTCAGGGGTCAATCCGGATTGAGGCAGTGTAGGCCGCCCCGTCCTACCGGCAGGAGACAGGATGGGCAAGTGCAGGCCCTGAACCTTGCCAGATAAGGCAGGAAGGGAGGACTTGGGGAAGGGTCCCTGGACAGATGGCTGCCCCCTCTGCCTTTGGGCCTCATCTGGTCTCAACAGGACCATACTCTGCCAGAGCCCTTCTGAGTCCCACCCTCAGGGGGCCCAGCCAAAGAAAGAACAGTGGGGTGGAGCGTGCTGCCCAGGGCCTGTCACAGGGAGCCTAGGTCTGAGGTGGGCCTTCTGTCCTTGCACCCAAGGGCACCCCATGGGATCACCCCAACGTGCAGTCTGGAATGCACCCCTCGCTGCTTCAGCAAGTGTGTCCCCTGCTCTCTTTCATTTTCTATCTTTACTGGCTCCTCCCATTAGCATCTAGTCATGGTGGAGTCTTCAATCTTTACAAACTCCCCCTTCAGCCTGTGCCTCCCCATCCAACAATTTTACAGCCAAAGTTCATCTTCAGTTCTTTTCCGCTTTATCCCAACCCACAGAGGCCTGGGCTCTGCCTGCCCACCCCACCCTCAAAGCCACTGCAGCTACCTCCACTCAGCCAGATGGCCCTGTCTCGGCTCCTTGTCGCATGTGGCCGGCGTGGCCGTCCCTTTCCTCTGTCCGACTCTTACATGCTGGATGCCTGGACTGTGAACTAGACTCTCTTCTCTGAGCAAGCCTCCAGGGGAGCATGATGTATTGCTGTGGCTGCAGTTACAATCTGCACTCCATGACAGGGAGCCTCCAGCCCTTGGCCTGCGAGGAACCCGGCCGCACAGCAGCAGGTGAGCAGTGAGCCAGCGAAGCTGCAGCTGTATTTAAGCTGCTCCCCATCGTGCCCATTACCGCCTGTGCCCTGCCTCCGGTCAGATAGCGGCAGCATTAGATTCTCACAGGATCATGAACCCTACTGTGAACCACGCATGTGAGGGATTCAGGTTGCGAGCTCCTTAGGAGAATAATCTAATGCCTGATGATCTAATTACGGTGAGTTGTCTAATTATTTCATTATATATCACAATGTAATAATAACAGAAATAAAGTGCACAAGTATAAGGCACTTGCATTATCCCAAACCATTCCCCCCTGCTCCCACCATCGTCTGTAGAAACACAGCCTTCCATGAATCTGGTCCCTGATGCCATAAAGCTTGGGGACCACTGCTCTATAACCCCTAAATCTACCAGTGGCACCCTGGATTCCTCAGGCTTTAGGTCTTAGACCAAACAGCCACTGTTTTCCACAGATGCCCCAAACAGGTATGGTTTCCTCCCGCCCCGAGCCCCACCCCTTCCAAAGCCCCACTCCTGATCCATGGCGGGCACAGCCACACCCACTTACCCAAGCCAGAAGCGAAGTTCGTGCACCTCTCTCTCCCTTGCACCCCACATTCAAGCCACCCTTCTAGATCACACACCACTGTGCGCGGCCATCACTGCCACTACTCTGCCTTGACCCGTCACCCTGGGAATTGGTTTCCCTGCGCCCAGTCCTGCCCGCTTTTCTCTTCTCTACCCCATGGGCGTAGTGCAGCTGATCCAAGTGGGGTCCCAGGGGCCAGCCCCGGGTGACACTAAGACAAGCACAGAAATAGCAGGGGAGTGTTTGGGCGCTTTCACAGCAGTTTGATGTTTCATGGTTTACATTTTTGGGGGGTTGTACTGTGCAACTTGCAGGATCTTAGCCCCTGTCCAGGGACTGAACCCAGGCCCCGGCACTGAAAGCACTGAGGTCCTAACCACTAGACCACCAGGGAACTCTCATAAAAGTTCACATTTTTACTGTACTTTGCAAAACTGTACTTTCTGCAACAGATTGGAAAAATAAACAAAACCAGTTTGCTGTGTAGGGTGTAGGAGTCTATAGGGTGTGATTCCTGAGCAGTCCCAGAACTCAGTCTTCTCAAACCTCCAGGCTGGCTGCATAATGGTTAGCCCTGCTCCAGAACACAGTACTGGAACCCTTCTAGAGCTTCCCCAGAGCTTCCCGAATTTCTAAGTCCTTTGCAAGCTAGCCCTCCCTGCTCTGCACCCTCACTTCTGGCCACTCCAAGAATCACTCGTTCTCTGAGCTTTGGGAACCCTGAGCTTCTGTTCCCACTACTCCTCAACCCCTCCTAAGGTTCCATCTTCTGTCTGAACACTCTTGTCTCCTCAATTTCTACTTGGTTAACTCTGTCACAGACTTTAACGGCAATGGAGATACTGTTACCTGCAGAAAGGATTCCCTGAGCCCCAGTCTTCGCCTGCCAGAAGCACCCCAATCTCCCCACATTATGGCACCAAGTCCCAAGCCACCTCCTACTGCTGACCTTCCAGAGTGGGAGTGGGCTCCTCTTGAAGGAGAAACACCTTTTGCCTCATGGTCACCCAAACCCAAACGCAGTCCTCCCTTGCCTAGTTATGTCACCCACATCAATATCCACCTGGCAGTTCAGCTCATGCAGTCTACCCCTCAACCCTCGCTGCCCCCAGGCCCACTTTCTCTACGCAACTCACTGACTTACTCCAGATCGCACCACCAGCTGCCCCCAGGCCCACTTTCTCTACGCACCTCACTGACTTACTCCAGACCACATCACCAGCTGCCTCACTGGTCTTGGTCTCCATTCATGCCTTCCCCCAGCCTGTCCGCCACACAGGCCACACAAACCCAAGCCACCTCTTCCTGTTCCAGCCTCTCTAGTGGTTCCCTACTGTCTATACCAGGGGTTTCAAATCTGATGGGCTGAGGCTAAGGAACACTTTGCTCCAGAAACACATAGGTAAATGGGTACATTTTGCCTACAATTTCAGGCAACAGATCTCTAATCACATCTCTACCTAAACAAGCAAGACTTCCTTGGTGGTTCAGTGGTTAAAAATCAACCTCCCAATGCAGGGGATGTGGGTTCGATCCCCAGTCAAGAACTAATATCCTATATGCCGCAGGCAACTTAAGTTCTCACAACACAACTACCGAGCTCGTGAGCTCTGGAGGCCACGAACCACAACTAAATAAATATTAAAACAAACGAAAAACCTAAACAGGTACCAGAAGAAGCCCTGAACAAACGAAGAAAGCCCAAACTTTCCCCTTGGAAACTTTCCCACTCCAGAGCAAACTCTTCTCCTGTCTACACATGTCTAGGTGCCATGCTGGATCTCTTACGCTTTGGTTTCTCTCTCGGCTCTCAAAACACACAGTGCCTGTTCAAGCCACTGTACTTTTGCCATAAGAACACCTACTACATGCTACCTATTAGGCACAATAATGTCCCAAACAAGGTCTGGTTGGCCTCAAGGAGCTGGTAGTCTGGGGAGCATTCACCTTTCAATGTCCAACTGCTTGGCAATCTACAACATAACAGTATCTAGAAGCTGCTACTGCTAAGTCGCTTCAGTCGTGTCCGACTGTGCAACCCCATAGACAGCAGCCCACCAGGCTCCCCCGTCCCTGGGATTCTCCAGGCAAGAACACTGGAGTGGGTTGCCATTTCCTTCTCCAATGCATGAAAGTGAAAGTGAAGTCGCTCAGTCCTGTCCGACTCTTGGCGACCCCATGGACTGCAGCCTACCAGGCTCCTCCGTCCATGGGATTTTCCAGGCAAGAGTACTGGAGTGGAGAGGGATTTGCTATTGAACAAGACAGAAGTGAGCTCGGGGACTATCTATCTGGTGTCCATATTTGTTATTCATAAGCTAGCTGTGATAACAAACTCCATCTTAAACTCTTTAAGGGCAAGGCCCGGTTCCTGAAGCACAAACCAGTAAACATAAACAGTTGCCAAGTAGTAAAGTCCACAGGACAATTCATTTTGATCTGGACTGCAACCACCAGAAATGCACAAAAACCCTGCTGGACGCCCCAGAGAGCCCGCAAAGAGGGCTGGACGGTATTCGTCCGGAGGGTCCCACTCAGCCTGGCTTCTATCACTTCCTCTCTGTAAAACACTGAAGCACTCTATTCGGTAACATCAGTCATCACGTTTGCAAAACAACAGGAATCCCTGATTCTGAGCCCAGAAGGAAGATCAATAACCTCTTTCTCCATGACACTCGGACCCTGCAGCCTTAGGGCTGTAGAACTCCAGGAACAGCGGAAAAGATCATACATGCCGAACTAACCCATTTTCACAAAGAAATAGCATTGCGACCCCAAATAAGGCGTTTTGTGGTAGAGCCCGAGATGGAATCGGAGAAAGGAAGAGGGGGCGGCCTGAGAGCTGGAGAGGACTCACGCTGCTGCTGCTCCAGCGCCAACTTGCACTTGTAGTAACTGTAGAACTCGCCTCCGAACAGAAAAGAGAATTTCGGGTTGTCCTTCTGCTTCTCCATTGTCATCTTTTCAAACTCGGGCCCGTTCCGAGCCACGAACTGGGCCAGCTTGTCGATGACATTTCGGAGCTCCTGGTCTGGAGGACGGAGAAAAGGCCACACGGGGCGTCAGCGAGGACCGCCCAAATCCGGGGGCCCTGGTTTCNCAAGTCCAACCTAATCTCTGCTCTCATGAGCCCACTGCTAAGATAGGCAGACCCCATAAATCAGTAACAAATGTGTCACCTCAAAGGTGTTACTGAGGAAAACCTAAGGGTGTGAAGACTATGATAAGGGAGAAGGG
Organism: Redunca redunca; assembly: GCA_006410935.1. NCBI lineage: Eukaryota > Metazoa > Chordata > Mammalia > Artiodactyla > Bovidae > Redunca > Redunca redunca. Next base: position 125,570 of record SJYQ01095313.1, read on the forward strand.
CATTGTCTACACTGATAAAGTTATCTGAGAAGGCCCTTGGGAGGTGAGGTTTGACTGAGATCCCCAGTCCAGAACCAGCTATGTGAACACTCCAGGCAGAGGGACTATCAAGGGGATGTTCTGTTTCCTATATGCTCAGAAATCTGGATAGTGTGGTTGCTCTGTATCAGCCAAGATCTGTGTCAAGTAGCTTTAACCTGGGGTTTCTCTAGTGGTCCAGTGGTTAAGCGTCCACCTTGCAGTGCAGAGGACACCGGTTAAATCCCTGATCTGGGGAGATCCTACGTGCCATGGGGCGGCTACATCCCTGTGCCACAACCACCGAGTCCATGAGCACTGGGGCCTTGCTCCACAAGAGAAGCCACCACAGTGCGCTGTGTGCTGCTATTAGAAATTTAACCTGTGAGCCACCACGATTGGACCACAGAGATAGCCCTGTTGCACACGTGTATTTTCATGAGATGAAAATTCTCGGCACTTATCAGAGTCTTGACAGGATCTCTGAACCAAATTGTATCCTTTTTTCTTTTGTTGGCTGCACCGTGGCATGTGGGATCTTAGTTCCCCTACCAGGGGCTGAACCCGTGCCCCTGCAGTGGAAGTAGAGTCTTAACCCCAGGATCACCAGGGAAGTTCCCATGTGGTCATCTTTAATGACTGCGTAGGACAGTGTGCTGTGGATTCACCACACCTTAGTGAAGCCAGCCTCTGGAGTCACTTGGGTTGGTTGTGCTCTTAAACCACTGTTAAAAGTTTTAGCTTGTACACAGGTGTTGAGGTCAGAGGGTTTGCACTTTCAATGCTGATGTTGCTCAGCTACCACCAAAAAGGTTGTATACCTCATAGTGTTTAAAATGCTGTTTGAGACTGAAAATTTAAGTATCACCAAGCCTCCCCCAGGCTTATTTCAGTGAGCCAAATCAGAATCCACTTGTCAGGAGAAAGGAGGAGAGAGACAGTTGCTAGAAGTTGAGGCTGCTGCAGACAGAGATAATCTTCAAGGACCTAGAAACAGAACTTTTTAAGAAAACAAAGTGCACACTCCTTGGTGAGATGAACTTGCTGAGGGGACCCATGTAACAAAAAGGCAAGAATTTAAGACTCATATGCGTGCCCATTTTGGTCCTGCAAATGTCCGGGAGGAATTTATCCTACATCAGAAGCGTGTGCAGCATTGTGCACTGCAAACGTACCCATCAAAATACTACTTAAGATGCAGCAATAGGGGTTGGTTAATTGTAGCACATCCTCTAATACCGTATACAGCAGACACTGAATCAAGGAAGAATATTTAGTAACATGGGGAAGTGTTACTAAAACGCAGCTTACAAAATATTATGGGCAATATGCCACTTTTGAAGAAAGTACATATATCCTTCTTAGAGGCAACGGCTGTGTCCAGCTTCTTGCGTACCTTTTCAGAGATAAACTGTTCACAAGCACCTTTATCTATATAAAACAAGTTGTTTTCTCTGTCTCCTTTTTGACCTCTGTATAGTACAGGTAATCTTTTGGCCTTAATATTTTTTTCCAAACTTAAAAAATTACATATTGACTATAAAAGTTGTTATTTAAAAAAGTAGTGGCTGACTGAGGAAATCTAGGCCCATCTAGATCCGTGGTTTCAATAAATCCAAAGCTTTGTGTGGCTATAGCCTCATCTTCTGCAGTAACTGAATGCTGCGTGGTCGACAAGCTGAAGCCACAGCAGGAAGAATGTCTTGTGTGAACTGAGGAGATCCTTTCATGTCCCAGATAATGAGCATTCCTTGGGCCTGATTGCCTGTTACCAAACCAACCTCTGGTCACAAAGGAGCTGTGCTGGGGTGACAAAGGAAGATTCCAGTGTCTGGGAGGGGACATCTCTGAAGAGGGGGTTCTAGCTCTGGTGTCCGAGCAAGGAGGCCATCCCTGAACTTGGCTCTCTGCCTGACTCACAAGAGAGTGGCACCATGCATGGAACTGCAGCAGACAGCTGCAAAGCTGCCTGGGTCACCTGGCCATCAGGGCTCCTCCAGGGTCTTCCTGTCACAGGGGGGCCTGACTGTGTGAAGCAAAGGTGACAAAAAACAAAACTGTTCACTTACTGAGGCTGTTTTGCAGGGCAAAGGGTCCTGGGCTTGGATTCTGACACTCGGGTTCCAGCCCTGTTTAGTGGGCCAAGCCTTTCTCTGTTGCTGTTTCCCTCTGTAGAGTGGGGCTAATATCTGCCTTTTGGGTTCTGATAGTTAAATGAGACATATGTATTTAAAAATGTGTGGATAAAATATTCTATGAGTTGAAAATGCATGTCAGCACATTCCCATGTGCCCTCAAATAACCCTGCACTTTAGCATTTTCTCCCCCGCCTCTAACACAGCACCTGTGTGCTCCTTAGTCACACATCTAGAAATTGAGCTGAGTGCTCAGAGGGCAGGAGGCTTATTTATCTGTTTCCTGTTTCTGGCACCACCTAAGCACTCAGTAAATCACTGAACAGAAGGATGTAGGCAAACTTACCTATCCATTGCGATGAAAGGAAATTCTCTGTTGGCAGTGGTTTCTGAGTGATATGGGGGGACATGGGATTGGAAGCAGACTGCAGTAGCTGTGTGATCCTGGACAAATGACTTAACCCCTCTGGGCCCCATTTTCATCTGTAGCAAGGCAAAGGTAACCGTTTGTGGACCGTGTATGAAAAGCCCACATGTGAGTATCAGGTACTCACTGTCTGTTATTCCTTCACACAGATGCTGCATAAGCACAGCTGTTGCAACATTCTTGGATTTTCCATGTTACTCTGTTCAATAAAGGCACGTTATTAACTGTGATGCTGTGATTTCTAGTTTTATCCTACTGTCTCACAAACCCATAAATCACACATCTAAATTTGGGCTCAGAAAAAATAAAAAGGTTGCAATATACCTGGATGTGGGAACCAAGTTGGTGTGTTCTTTCTGCCTCTTACACGTTTTGTGGCTGGACACACTGATGACAGACTGACTCAGAAGGGGTCCTTCACCAACAGACTGGGACCAATCTTAATTCCCTGGAGACCATCATTTATTTTTGGTAAATGCCATCCAAGAATATACACAGTATCATTCCCGCCCAACAGTCTATAGCATGAAAAGTCCTGAAAACACGGTGACATAAAGAGTTCACGATTTTCAGATTCTTCAATAATTTAATGTTCTCTGCCTTAAGGCTGTTAGACCTTAAGGGATCCAGGCCTGGTTATGTCCCAGCGCTAACACAGGACCTGCTGTATGACGCGTGCTAAATACACAGCAGAGTTCAGAAACTCCAGGTACTTCTTCATTTGAACCTGTTTGACTTCTCTCCTTTGTAACAGGGGTTTGATTTTCCCAAATAATGAATGACTTAAAATAAGGTGCTTAAAAATTCCACACTGAGTCTCAAGATAGTGAACAAACACTATTTAAAAATGCCCTCTGAGCCTCAGTTTACCCTTCTGTAAAATGAAGGGGTTGGGTTCGAGTTAGTTTTGCAGACCACACCACGGATGGGTGAACTAAATTTGCTGTTACAAACCCCAGCAGGGAGGAGGGTGAAGAAACCCAGCTGCAAATGTGGATGTGAGAGGAGTAGTGGGGGCTAAGCCAGGGCAGCAAGTGGCTGGAAAACCAACCTTCAGGAGGTCAGTGTCCGCTCTGAACTTTCAAGTCTCAAAAGTATGTCTTTGTCTTCTGATCTGATCGAATATGATTGTCTCATTCCAGTGTATGTACTCACTGTAGATTTATGTACAGAACTAAATATTCATTTATTCATTTATAAACCGTAAAGAAACCAGTCAGGTATTTCCCCTCACCAGCAGATCTTGCTTTGGAAAAACAAATCCACAAATTTCAGCAACCTCAAAAATTTCATTAAACCTGCAGAGAAGCATAATTCATTTTGGAGTTCAATTTTATGTTCAAGGAATCCATTCCTATCAAAAGACAATTACTGTAATCTCTTTGCCATGCAAAGTCATCCCCATTTATTGTGGACCAACTGCAGGTCCAACTCCTGCCTCTGATGAAGGCACTCGGCAAGCTCACAGAAACATCCTTGAGGATGGCCGCTTCCTGTTTCACACAATGTAGTCTCAGAACTTGAGGCCAAAGTAAGGAAAAAGCAAGCCAACGCCAAATGGGTTCTCCTGAGGCCAGTGGTACTAAACTCAAGCCAGAAGGTGAACTCATGACCTTTCCAGGAGCAGCCCATCCATGAGCGACAAAATGTAACCTCTAAGTACAGAGTTCCAATTACCGAAAACAAACAGGAGTCGAGCATAAGCTACGGTTGGCACTTCCTCTCGGAGCAGAGAACCATCTCACGTGCCAGAAGATAAAAGGTGACCCGAGGTCCCATCTGCTGATCAAGCCAAGTGCCTGTTGAAGAGGCTAGGCGCAGGGCAGAAGGAAGAAGGCAGCCAGCAGTCAAGGGAGGGTCCCCTTTGAGGCCACAATCTCTCGTGATGCCAGTGTCCCAACCTGGACCTCAGCACACAGGTTACCTCGGAGCTCACAGAATCTTCCTGGTGGTGAGATTCTGCTAAAACCCAAACTTGACCAAAGGCTGATTTGGCAAACTAAATCCTAGCCTGGTGCTTGCCCCTTCCCTGGGACATGATTCAGATCCTGACGGAAACACTGCTAGTGCAGCTGACGGAATCAGAGCGCCAAGCTCTGTGACACAAAAGTATGGAGATGACATTCTTGATCCATCTCACTTTCAGAGGTTGTGGTCACTAGAAAAGCGCTTCAGAACACTTCATTCCTTTCTACTAAATGCAGACATGTGCTGAGACAGGCATCTCCAGCAACCTTTCTTGTTTTTAAACATTTAAAAACCAAAGGGGTTTCCAACCATAAGCCAATCTGCATGCATCCTGCATCCCCTAAGAGGAGGGTGAGGGGTGGGGGACCGAGGCGATAAACACAGACAACTACAAAATATGCCCTAGAAAAATGCAAGATCCTCATAAAACCAACATCTCACCAGATACCCTGTTAAGCACAGAGTGTTGAAGGCTCATGAGAAAACAGAATGAGTACTGTAGTTGAGCTTGAAACGCTGAACATGATTTCGAATGATCCTTCTTGCTGCTCCAAGAGGAGAGTCGTTCCACTCCAGCAAAGGAAGAGAGAGTTGGGAGTCAGCAGCTGCCCTTCTATTTCGGTCGGCACACCAACTCTTGACTTGCGGGTCAGAGAATCAGGCTGTAAGGATTCAATGCTAATTGCAACTGCTCTGCACTGAGGGATGTTGGCCAGAATGGGAAACCGTCATGGGACTGACCCAAAGCTGAGTCCACCTTTGTGGCTGGAGAGGTTTTCGTAACCCTTGCCCTCCTCTGCTCCACACCTGCTTCAGTCCTGTGCCTGCCTGAGAAAGTGGCCAGTCACAAAGCACCACCCTAGGGTCCTTCCCTTGCCACCCTCCCTGCAAAGCACATCTTGCCTGCTCTGAGGTCTGTGTCCTTTCCAGAGAGGGTCTTGGCTGGAAAGCAGAAAAAGAACTCTGAAGAACAGACTTGGGGAAATAAGTCTACACAGTAAGGTAAAAACCTAGCCAATGTTTCCAGAGTGATGCTGCCCTCAGAAGACAAGGCTCCAGGAAGAAAGGGTGTGAAACACCGGAGCTCAGGGGTGGTCCCCACGGCAGGGTTTGCTTCCTGCTGCCCCTGGGCGCAGGTAGGGGCCAGGGACCCCAGGGTCTTCTGCTGGTTCTGCACCATCCCCTCTTGACTGGGTTGTACATTCACTGGTTGTCAGGAGTTTCTGATGCTGCTGGGGGCGGGGATGGAGGGGAAGACCGGCAGAACGTCTTGCCCAGCTCGCTAGGGTCTACACGTCGTATCGGTTCAAAGTATATGAGTTTGGGTAGCTCGGCCGGCCGTACTGGAAGTGATCTGTCAAGATGTTGTTGCGGCCGTACTGGTAGTCACTGTGCGGGGGGAAGAGCGTGCCATTGTGGGGCTTCTCCAGGGGGCTCCGGTGGTGCTCCTTACCGCTCAGGTCCCCTGTCGTGATGGGGAGGAGGTGCTTCCGGGCTTGCTGGTTCGCGTCATACTTGGTCTGCAAGGTCAAGAGAGCAGTGACGCCATCAGCTTCGTGCCTGGGACACACTCAGAGGACACAGCGGGGGCTTGAGATTCATGGCCAAGAGGCCTTCAAGGTGATACAAGTGTCACCCCGAGTGGAGCTGGGGTACGCTCAGTGAATGGTTAATGGAGCAGCCCTCCCTATCAGCCATCCCACAGCTTCACAGGGGAATACACAGAGCCTTCACAAGAAGGCGTGAAATTCCCAACAGAGCCGTGGTAGAACTGCGAGCCAAAATAGAGGCGTGAGCCTGGGGCATCTATGAGGGAAAACGGAAGCCCAGGGTGGAGGGAGTGGAGCCAAGACCATAAGCCAGGCAGTGGCCAAGCTGGGAGCTGGAACCCCTGCCTCTTGGTTCCTGCTGAGGCTCCATCCTCCCCACCAACGCCTGGCGCCTCCTCGGGTGTCAAAGGGACAGCCTCCCCCTGCCCAGACTCACCTTGTTGTACAGAAAGACTCCGAGGATGGCCGTCATCATGCCCAGGACGTTGGTGCTGGTGACGGGGTTCCGCAGCATGATCAGGGACACTGTGATGACCATGATTCTCTTGGTGGCATTGGCGACCGAGTAGCTCAGAGGGCTGATGAGGTTGAGGATGCTGAAGGCAATGACGTTCTGGGCAAAGTTACAGAAGCCGCTGACAGCCAGGAGCAGAAGCGTCCAAGGCCACTGGGACACATAGGTCTGCAGAGATGGGGGAACGAGAACGGGACTGTACTCAGAACAGCACGCCTGCCCGGGGTAGGGGGGTGACATACAGTGGTTTCTCAAGGGTCACACTCCTGGTTAGGGGAACAGACCCAGGCAGGTCATGGTGTGATACCAGGTGCTTTATACGTACAACCTCTGTCCTTCATGACTCTGCATGGCACAACAATAAACCACCACCTGCTCCTGCCAAGGAAGTGGAGGTTCGGGGGGACATCAGGTACTTAAGGGGTGCAGAGGACATGAACCAGAGCTTTCCCCTGTCCCTGGGCAGGGAGGGTTGGGGCTCTTGGTTAGCAGAGCAGGGTCTACATACTGGGCATCACCTGTCTGAGCTGCTATGACAAAGTACCACAGGCTAGAGGGGTTACAAAAAACGATTTCTCACAGTTCTGTGGGCTGAAGTCCAAGATGAAGGTGCTGGCAGATTCCACATCTGGTGGGTGCCCTCCTGGTTCAGTGGGTCTTACTGGGTCCTCACAGGACGGAATTGGCAAGGGAACTCTCTGGGGTTTCTCTCTTTTAAAAAATAATTTTATCTATGTACTTATTGGCTGTGCTGGGTCTGCACTGCTGCACGGGCTTTCCTCTACTTGCAGGGAGAAAGGGCTACTTTCTAGCTCCAGTACGTGGCTCTCTCATTGTGGGGGCTTCTCTTGTTGTGGCGTGCAGGCTCTGCGGCTTGTGAGCCCTAGAGTGCAGGCCCAGTAGCTGTGGTGCACGGTCTTAGTTGCTCCATGGCATACGATCTTCCTAGATCGGGGGTCAAACTCCCATCTCCTTCACTGGTGGGTGGATTCTTGATGCTGAGCCACCAGGGAAGCTCTGGGGTCTCTTAGAAGGGCACGAATCCCACTCATGATGGGCCCCACTCTCATGTCCTAATCACCTCCAAAAAGCCCCATCTACAAACACCATCATGTTGTAAGGTTTAGGTTTCAACATATGAATTTTAGGGGGACACAGACATTCAAACCATAGCAGACATTTTGCATTGTATCAAATGGGGAGGTCCTGGGGTGGCAGCCTCTGGGTGTGTGAAGACCCCCCCACACACAAGGCTGGGAGCCCAAGGCTCTGGTCTGCCCCATCAATGGGAGCCCCCAGGCAAGCTGCCCAACCTCTCTGGCTTCATCTCTGCAATGGGGAAGACTGATCCTGATGAGTCTGGACAACACTGCTGCTGTGAGGATGAAATGCAGTCATGGTTTTGAAAGTGCTTTAAAACAATCCCAAGCCAAACGAACAGAAAATGATGCTATCATCAAAACTTTTAGTTGCCGACTTCCCTGGTTGTCCAGTGGTTAAGAATGCAAGTGCAGGGGACATGAGTTCAGTCTCTGGTCCAGGAAGACTCTACATGCTGCGGAGCAACTGAAGCCCGCGTGCTCCAGAGCCAGTGCTCTGCAACAAGAGCACCCATCGAGGCGAGAAGCTCGGCGTGCCGCAACCAGAGCAGGTCTGCACGCAGCAACAAGGACCCAGCACAGTCAAATACGATTTTTAAAAAGGAAGCGAAAACTTAAAAAAACAAAATTTTACCATCTGACCCTCGCCAGAATGAAGCCACCATAATAAAGGGGGCCTAGAAGTAAAAACTAAGATCACAGCAGCCAGTCCCATCACTTCATGGCAAAGAGATGGGGAAAAAATGCAAACAGTAACAGACTTTATTTTCTTGGGGCTCCAAAATCACTGCAGATGGTGACTAGAGCCATGAAGTCAGATATCTGCTCCTTGGAAGAAAAGCCATGACAAACTTACAAAGCACAGTAAAAAGCAGAGACATCATTTACCAACAAAGGTCCATATAGTCAAAGCTATATTTTTTCCAGTAGTCATGTATGGATGTAAGAATTGGACCACAAAGCAAGCTGAGCACTGAAGAACTGATGCTTTCAAACTATGGTGCTGGAGAAGACTCTTGAGAGTCCATGGACAGCATAGATCAAACCAGTCCATCCTAAAGGAAATCAATCCTGAATATGCATTAGAAGGACTGATGTTGAAGCTGAAGCTCCAGTACTTTGGCCACCTGATGTGAAGACTCAATTCATCAGAAAACACTCGGATGCTGGGAAAGACGGAAGGCAGAAGGAGAACAGGGCAATAGAGGATGAGATGGTTGGATGGCATCACCAACTGAATGGACATGAGTTCGAGCAAACTCCAGGAGATGGTGAAGGACAGGGAAGCCTGGTGTGCTGCAGTCCATAGGGTCACAAAGAGGTGGACAAAACTGACCGGCTGAACAACAGAAGAAACACCGCCTAGCAAACATTAGGACCACAAACTCCTCAAAGAGCCTGGGCTGATCTCAGGCCAGCCTCTTACACAGGAGGACACAGCTGGATCTCTCAGGACAGTGCTGTCTAGTGGCCTTGCCAGGAAGAGAGCCGCAGCAGTCCTCAGGCAGTGGCCTGATTCTATCTCCAGCACCTTCTGATAGGGAAGGATCATGTAGTCCTCTTAAAAGTGAGGGAGATCCAAGTAGGGACCTGCTCAGAATTGCCTTCAGGGCTAGCTGGCCTGTTCTCCCAGGAATTCTTCCCTGAGGTGACCCATGGGACTTACAAGCTATTTTTACAAGGCAGCCTGCTTGCAAAGACATCTTCCAGAAAAGCAACCCAGACAATCCAGCTTTTTAAAAGAACTGACATACAAAAAAGTTGAGTGTTTCTTCCTTCTGGTGGATAGTTCCATGTGTTTTAACACACATACTGATTTGTGTAGCCAACACCACAAGCAGAGTTCAGAACAGCTCCATCAGCCCATGACGCTCTCCAGGGCTTCTCTGTGCACCCTCCCCCCCGCAACCTAGGCAACCGCTGAGGTGTTCTCCATGGTAGGTTTGTCTTTTGGAGACTGTCCTCTATCTGGAAAGATGCAGCATGGAACCTTCTCAGACAAGTTTCTTTGATTCAGCATAATGCCTGTGACATCCACCCAAGTTGTTGTAAGGGATGACAGTTGGTACCCTTGTTAGTGCTGAGAAATGTTCTGCTGTACAAACACATCAAAGTTTCTTTCTCCATTCACCTGTTGAAGGACATCTGGGTTGTTTCCAATACTCTGTGATCATAAACAGAGTTGCTAAACATTTGTGTGCAGGCCTCTGTGTGAACCTGAGGTTCATTTCTCTAGACACCCAGGAGTGGGACTGCTGGGACATGTGGTCACTGTATGTTTACCTTCAGAAGAAACTCCCAAATGTTTTCCAGAGTGGCTGCGCCATTTTGCTGTTGCTCCAACAGGAAAATTCCAGTTGTGCCCCATCCTTGACAAACATGGTACTGTCAGTACTTTTCACTGGAGCTATTCTAATAGATACAAGGCGGAATCTCCTCATGGTTTTAATTTGCTTTTCCCTAATGACTAATGATGTTGAACATATTTCACATCTGTACAATCTCAATGGTGAAATTCAAGTCTTTGGCCTATTTTTAAACTACTATTGAGTTTTGAGAGTTCTTTATATATCCTGAACACAAGTCCTCTGTCAATATCTCACTGGCAAGTATTTTTTTTTTCCCAGTCTGTAGCCTGTCTTTCTTTAGCAGTGTTTTGGAAAGCAAAAGCCTGTAACTTTGATGAAGCCCCCCTTTAGCAATTTTTTTTTAACGGACTGTGCTTTTGGTGTAATGTCTACAAACTATTTCCAAGTCATGAAGATGTTTCCTCTATGTTTTCTTCTAAAGGTTACCATTTTTGCTCTTATATTTAGGTCTAGAATACCTTATGAGTTAAATTTTGTATAATGTGTGAGGCTGAAGTCAAGGCTCAGATCTTGCATATGGATGTTCATTAGCTCCAACACCATTTGTTAGAGAAACTATCCTTTCTCCACGGAGTTGCCTTTGAACCTTTGCAAATAATCAGTCACTCGTATCTGTGAGTATACTTTCAAGCTGTCTATCTGCTCACTGATGGACGTCTTTTTCCACCAACATCCATACCTTTATACTAAGTCTTAAAATTATGTAATGTGATTCCTCCAACTCTGTTTTTTCTCAAACTTACTTAGCTATTTCAGTTTTCTTGCCAGTTAATGTAAAATTTCCCATCAGCTTTTCTATATTAAAAAATATTTAATGTCTGTAAGTATCTGTCTGTCTCCAAATATATACACACAGGGAGATAGTTTCTTAACTTTTTTTCATTAATGCCTTTGCCCAGCAGAAAAGTTAAAGTTAAAATTTAAGTAATGGTTTATAGTTGAATATAAGAAGTATAAGATTTTGTTGAGTAGCAAGAATTTTATTTCATCCTTTCAAATCTATTTCTTTACCTTGTTTTATTGCTCTGGCTACAGTGTTAAGTATCATGGGGAATGGGCCTGTTGAGAGTGAACATCTTTACCTTATTCCTGAATTTAGGGGAAAAAACTTTCAATTTCTCATCATTATGTTAGCTATATATGCCTTTGATCAAGTTGAGGTAGTTTCCTTCTATTTCTAGTGTGCTGACTTTTTAAAACTGATGACTGGATGTTGGATTTTGTCAAATGCCTTTTCTGCATGAGTTGGTATGACTATGTGTTTTTATTAGGCTATTATGTAGATTACATTGATTGATTTCAAAGTACTGAATTAGCCTTGCATTCTTGATTTAAATCTCACCTTTTCATAGTGTAGTATGTTTCTTAACATATCCCTGCATTTGATTTATTCTGATATTTTATTAAGGACTTTTGCCTCTATGCTCACAAGGGATATCTGTCCTTTCTGTGGTTTGTTAATATGAACCAAAAGTGTTCTTTTCCTCTTCTGTTTTCCAGAGGAGATTGTGCAGAACTGGTGTTTATTCTTCCTTAAATGTTCGGTAGATATTACCCATAAAACCATCTGGGCCTGATGACTTCTTTTTAGAAGGCTTTAAACTATGAATCCCATCTCCTTAATAGTTGTAAGACTCAGGTTATCTTTTTCATCTGGAGTGGGCACATTTTGATACTGTGTGGCTTATGAGGAACTGGTCTATTTCAGCTGTCATTGATTTTATGTGTGTCGAGTTGTCAGTAGCATTTTTATGGTTTTAAGTTCTGTGAGTTCTGCAGTACTGTTCCTTTTTTCATTCCTGATTATTTGTACTGTCTTATCCCTCTCTCTTTTTCAGAAGGGTCAGTTTTACTTCAGTTAAAATTTTTTTTCTTTTCCCTTGAGACTTCCTCTTTAGTCCATGGATTATTTAGAAATGTGCTATTTAGTTTCCAAGTGTTTGGAGATTTCCGTTACCTCTTTGTTATTTACTTTTAACTTTATTATGATCAGAGCATATACGTTGTATATTTCCAGTCCTTTTCTTAAGGTTTTTTATGACATACAATATGATCTATTTTGGTGAATTTCCACATGTACACTTGAAAAGATGTCTATTCTGCTGCTGCTGGGTAACATATTCTATAAATGTCAATGAGATTTCCAGTTGGTTGATAGTGGTGTTCAGTTCTTTATTCCTGATCTTCTATAGATCCAGATTTTGGAAATTCTATATTTGCTGGATATAGAATTACGTGTTAACAGTACGTTAGTTTTAGTCCTTTACAAATGTTATTCTACTTCGTGGTTTCTGATGAGAAACCCACAGTTGTCCAAATTGCTGTTCTCCTATAAATAATGCATCCCTTTTCTGTTTTCAAGGTTTTTTTGTCTTTGAATCTTTTTCTTTCTGTGGCTCAAACTAGATAACTTCTGCTGACTTATCTTCAAGTTACGGACTTCCCTCTGTCATGCCTATTCTGCTACTGAGTTCATCCAATACCATCCAGTGAGTTTAAGGTGTTTCTTCCATCCTGAAATTTCCACTTGGTTCTGTCTTCTATTCTTCCCATTTGTGTCAAGAACATTCTTGGAGCATGATTATAAATAACTGCCTTACAGGCTTTGTCCAATAATTTCAACATCTGGGTCATCCCAGTACAGGCATCTGTTGATTGTCTTTTTTCATAAGACTTGAAATTTTTCTGTTTCTTTGTATTCCCTGTAATTCTGGATTATATCCTGGACATTTGGAATATTGTAAGACTGTAGGTCCCATGGATAATGTTGCTATTTGGTTTTAGCAGACTCAGCTGGGTTCAGGCTACGAGCTTGACCAGCCTCCAGGGGGCCGTGGCTCCAACTCCAGTTCTGTTTTGAAGCCTTGCTGTGGCGCGCAGCCCTGTCCCACGTGTGCTCCGCCCAGTGATGTCCTGGTCCTGGGGAGCAGGCTGTTCTGTCTTTGTGTGCTGTTAGGATCAGATCCTCCCATGTACAGCTCAGGATTTTGTTGTTTTATTTTTAAAATGGTAATTTTGTCTTTCCAGCTTTAACTGAATTTCAGATTTCTGCTTGCTTTTCCATTTTGGCTCTGCCTTTTTCGTTGTTGTTTTTTTTGGTCGCACTGCACAGCATGCAGGATTTAGTTCCGTAACCAGGGACTGACCCCATGTTCCCTGCAGTGGAAGTGCAGAGTCTTAACCACTGGACCACCAGGGAAGTCTTTTTTATGGTGTTTTATGAGATCATTTCCCCCAGGTTCCTTCTTTCCATGTCTCCTTGGTATTTTCTGGTTTATGAGGTCTCCCTCTTTCAATCATCCAGTCAGAAAGCTGGACTTAATAACCCCACCCTGATTCCTTCCTACAACTGTACCTCCATTCGGGGCCAAGCAGTGGGAGGATGAAGAAAAGGAAAAAAATGCAACAGGGGCTAATCCTATCCTGTGACTGCAGAGGGAGGTTGCCCACCTCAGCATCTTAGACGCCTATGGGACCTTGCTGCCACCACCAAATGGGACTGCTGGGGGCCTAGGACGTGAGAGGACAAAGGAAACAAAAAACAGCGGATTCGCCCCATGCTCTCAGAGCATCACAAATCTCCTTTCCCCCTCAGCAAGCCAGTAAAGAGGACTTTTCACTCTCTTCCTCCCCCAGTGCCCACTTCTGTGTTTCCAGATGCTTTAAGTCCAGGCTGAAGACACAGGAGGCAAAAGAAAGCAAACCCACAGCTGGCTCAGTGGTACTTTGTAATCTGGTTTTCTACATTAGCCTGCCTGTTCCCATTTACTTTTCATTTCTCAAGTACTGGCTTCACCCATCCTGTCCAAGCTTTAAAACTGGGCCACCTGCTTCAGAGTCTGGAAATCCATACCTAGCTACAGCTGAGCTGCTGGCAGCAGGTCTGGATGTGTCTGCGAACTGCCGCTGTAGCCTTTGATTCTTGGAAACATGGTGAGTAGCAGGCCCCAGATGATGAGTCTCGACCCTGAGCTCTTTCCCTTCCACTATGGAGCACAGCACCAGGACAAACCTAACTCACCTGGCTGCAGTGGGAAGATACAGGGGAGGGCGGGGGAGCCCTGCTAGGAACCCCGTTTTCAGGGGGCAGCAGTGTGGAATACTGTGCACTGCTAGGGCTGCTGTTAAAACGAACAAGGGTCCCATCAAGGCAAACAGTATATGGCTTCAGGGCTTCCCTGATGGTCCAGTGGTTAAGAATCCACCTGCCAATGCAAGGGACACAGGTTCAGTCCCTGGTTCCGGAAGAGCCCACGTGCTGTGGGGCAGCCAAGTCCATGTGCCACAACTATGGAGTATGCATGCCAGGGCCTGTGAGTTGGCAACTACTAAAGCCTGCATATCCTAGAGCCATGCTCCGCAGCAAGAGAAGCCATGCAATGAGAAGCCTGCACAGCACAAGTAGAGAGGAGTCCCTGGTCACTGCAGCCAGAGAAGGCCTGCACCTAGCGATGAAGACCCAGCCCGATCAAAAGTTAAAAACAAACAAAAAAATGACCTCGACGAGAAAAAGAGGTTACCCATGGCAATGCAAGAAAGTTTATTACTAAAAGAAAACCAGAAAATGTCCTAAATGCAACAGAAAGCAAAGCAAAGAGAGCCACGAGAGAGCAGAATACAAGCTACATATGCCTGTTTGTGAGTCTGTACACACAGAGACACCAACGAGTGAGAACAGTGTAACAGCGCTGATGCCAAACCTACAGACAGCGAAAGCAGCAACAAAAGGAAGAAGGAGGACCTCACAGGCCAGTATGGAACGATCTCCAGGACGCGTTACTGAGCGAAAACCTTTTCAAAATATCTAAAAAGTCGCTATTTGTATAATGAGGGTGGAGGAACGAACACACTTGTCCCTCAGTAGCTGTGGGGGATTGGTTTCAGAAGTCCCCAGGTCTGAGGATGCTCGAGTCTCTCATGTAATAGGGCGGTGTAGTGCAGGCGCTTCCCTGGTGGCCCAGTGGCTGAGACTCTGCGCTCCCAACGCAGGGGAACCAGGTTTGATCCCCGGTTAGGGAACTAGATCCCATGTACCACAGCTAATCATAAAAAAATCCCAAGTGCTGCTAGGACCTTGTGCAGCCAAATAAATTAGTTAATTTAAAATTTTAAATGTTAAATAAAATGGTGTAGTACAATTTATACTCAGCCCTCTATATCTATATACAGCTTTCACATTTGCAGATTTAACCAACTGTGGATTGAAATTTTGATCCTTGGTTAAAAATCTGTGGATATTGAGGGCTGACTATATATAGAAATTTGCTTATGTTTATGAAAAACAAAACAAAACACTGAGAGGGTAAACCAAGGTCATAAAAATGGCTATTTACAGGGGTAAGGGGGAGGAGGCAACAGAAAGTGGAGCCAGACTTCTTTGAATAAACCCTGCTATGTCATTTGGAAACATAAAGGTCTGCCATGCTTTATGTGGGGTGGGGGTGGGATTGCCTAAAAACTGAAACTGAAGTTCAGTTTAGTTCAGTCGCTCAGTTGTGTCTGACTCTTTGCAACCCCATGAAACGGAAGTAAAAAGGACCCAAATGCACATGAAGCTGGGTACAGAGGCACATTGTGAAAACAACTATTTCAAGTACCCTTAGAACACAATATTCCAGTTGTCCGTCTGTAACAAAGTCTGCTCTAAGGACAAAGAGAACTGCAAAGAAATGTAAACGGTCTACCTGCAGCTGTCTCACAGGGACTCAACTGAAGCAACTGTTCATGTGTGCAGTTCAATCATGTATGAACAGCTTCGGTGTATGTGAATAAGAAATGTTGTGAGAAACCAATCGTACCAGAAAAGGATGCAAATAAAAAGTTAAAGCAATAGTAAATCCTGCAGTGTTACACTGGAATGAGAATGAATCGGGATAAACTCACCCCTGTGCCACCACATGCGTCTTAGTTTTACACTAGAAAGGCTTCAAAACCACAGCCCAACAGCAGGGAGGACACGGCACTCAGAAGGGCTCTGAACACCATGCTCTGTGGTGTTCACCCTGGGCTCCCGAAGCAGCTCTGGGATGGGAGACGCACAAGATGAGGGAAGACAGCCCGTCAGACCAGAAGCTTCCAAAGGCTGATATGTGCTGTCAGAAGGGCAGGGAGCCAACAGGAAGGACTCTATCAGCCCAGGCAAAGATAAGCTGAATATTAAAAAAATCATGTGTACACCTGACAGGAGAAGGCAATGGCACCCCACTCCAGTACTCTTGCTTGGAAAATCCCATGGACAGAGGAGCCTGGTGGGCTGCAGTCCATGGGGTCGCCAAGAGTCGGACATGACTGAGCGACCTCACTTTCACTTTTCACTTTCATGCATTGGAGAAGGAAATGGCAACCCGCTCCAGTGTTCTTGCCTGGAGAATCCCAGGGGCGGGGGAGCCTGGTGGGCTGCCGTCTATGAGGTCGCACAGAGTCGGACACGACTGAAGCGACTTAGCACACCTAACAAGCACAAGTTCATAGTGATACAAAAAACTAAAAGAGCCCTCCTTCACCTGAAAAAAGCAAAACCTTAACTCATTAGTTACCAATGAAGTAAGCTCTAATTCTTTACTCTGAAAACTCTTAGTTGAAAAGGCAAGAGAGGCAGTAAATTGCTTTTTGTGCACTGTACTTCCAGGCAATAAACTAGTTCTGGTTGATGATAGCAAGTTCATCACAGAAACATTACAGCTAATCAACATGGAAGGGAAGTTAGAACATGGAGCCAGTTTCCTCACCCTGAAACCAGAGATAACCTCCACTGCATCCACAGATGGTGGTGAAGATTAAAGACCAATGTCAAGAATCCAGTCAGGGATTTCCCGGGTGGTCCAGTGGTTAAGAATCTGCCTGCCAATGCAGGGAACACAGGTTTGATCCCTGGTCCAGGAAAATTCCACATGCTGTGAGCAACTAAGCCCGTGAGTGGCAACTACTGAGCCCACGCACCTGGAACTTGTGCTCTGCAGCAAGAGAAGCCGCTGCAATGAGAAGTCTGGGCCCTGCAATCAGGAGCAGCCCCTGCTTGCTCCAACTAGAGAGCCCAAGCAGCAAAGAAGACCCAGTGAAGCAAAAAATAAATTTTAAAAATTAAAATTGATATGCTGATCTTTAAAAAAAGAATCCAGTCAGACCTCATTAAGCCCTACATTGACTCCATCCAACTCAGACCTGGAAAAACCATGCCCACCTCCTTATCACTGTTGCTTGCATTCGTTTCCAGTACATTCTTTGGAGACTGGTCCTGGAGCTGGTGGGTGGGAAGATGCTCTTTCCTGGGCTCAGCTCAGAGAGCTATGGGTACATCTGGAGTCAATGGCAGTACAGACAGAGACGACACCAAGAAAGGACTCGAGCCGTGCAAGCAGAGTTTCGGAAAGGCCAAGTGAGACCTGAACCAGACTGGCAGGGTGGGAAGGCTGCCTGCGCTGGCATTTTTTCTTCCTTGAATGCGCCGGCACAAATGCAGCAGTTATCAGCAGCTGGGATCTAGCACGACTGGGAAGAAAATGCATAAGACTTCCTGACTGCACGCAATGTTGAATCATCAAAGAGCTGAGAGCTAAAAGGGCTGGCGGTCAGAGGCCTGATGCCCCAGTCAACAGAGGCGTGATTCCCTGACAAAGCACCTACTTCGGAACCAGCTAAGAAAAGGGCATGTTCTTGGCACAGGCCAACTCACCAGGTCGTTGCTGACCAGGAAAGCCGAGAGATCTACCAGGACCCACGTGGGGATCATAAAAAAGACGGCATGGCAGCCCAAGATGTTCAGCAGCCGGAGATGGTGGATCCTTGAATCTCTTAATACCTGAAGAGAGAAAACCTCTTTAAGGGCTGGTTGTAACTCTAAGTGGCAAGAGGGGCTCCGCTTACCCAGGCCCCAACATGGTGATTGCACATCATCCCTGGTATCTGACCGGGACCGCCAAACCTGCAGGTACGCCTGTGACGAGACCCACTGCCCATGACTGAGACAACACCGTGTTTCGTATGCAAAGGACCAAGAGAAGAAAACAAAACAGGAAAACCCAGCAACACGCAATTGCTGGCAAAGCTACAGCGAAACAGGCACTCTGAAATGGTGCTGGTTCATGCCTAAATTGGTATATAGTTCCACAGGCAAAGTATATCAAGAGCTGTAAATATCTCATACCCTCTGACCCAAGAATGGTAAACTCATCAAAAGGAAATAACCCGAGAAATAGAAAAATGTTTTGCACAAAGATGTTCATAAAGTGTTATTATTTGTAGGGAATCGTTGGAAATAATCTGCACGTGCAATAGGGAAACCAACTGTGCTAATTACGGTGCCTGAAAAGAATGTGATTATTATGAGTTACGAGCAATAACTTTTAATGGTATGGGAAAATGCAATGTTAAAATAATAAATGAACAAAGCAAAACGTAAAAAGTATGTATAATATTGCAACTCTAAAAACCATGCAGGAAAAACCCCCTAGCATTAACAGTAGGGAACAGTACTGTGACTTTCCTCAGGCAAGAGGAAACCCTGAGCCAGGCGGCAGGTCTCTGTTGAGCCTTGGTCCCCAGCACCTACTATGGCACCTGTCGCACAGCAGGCGCTCAATAAGTTTTCTGATTTCTTTTCACTGCTCTTTTCTCTGTTTTTTCACACTGAATGTAAGTCAACTTCCTAATAATAATAATAAAGCTATTTAAAAAACAAAACAATAGAAAAGCAGAAGGGTGACAGGATGTTTTTTGCTCCAACACTGAAGAAGTCTGCCTGGCTGCCCTTTCAGATGCCACCCGCACACCCCAGGGGCAGCAGGGGCAGCCTGGACGGCACCCCAGTACCTTTTTGGAGAAAATATTCTGAAGCGAGAAGCACAGTGTGGCCGCAAGGGCGCTGACAAGCCCCCACATGTCGAAGGACAGCTCGGTGACGGTGGCCAGCAGGACGCCGCTGATGATGGGGATGAGGGACAGGTACACCTGTGAGAGGATACGGCAGGAGTGGCGCCAGGCCGGGGCGCAGCTGGCTGCTCTCTCCCGCCCCAAAGGGACACCACCTGCCACTCTGGATGCCGGTGTTGGCTGGGACAGTAACACTCTGGGGGGTGGGGAGAGGCAGATGGTTCTCAGAGTACTGTCCCGGCCGTGCCAACACCCCCATTAAGAGCCACAAACCAGGGCTGGTCCTAACAGGATCTACGCAGCTGCCGCCACCGACACACCAGGATCTGAAACTTTAAGCCTCTGATGGGCTTCCTGGGTCCCTTTTATTTTACACTCTTCTAACATGCAGTTATCCTTGATGAGGACACTCCCCCTACACCTTCTGCAGCTGGAGACCTCCTTTCCCTTCAGGGGTCCCAGTTCACAAAGGCCAAGAACGTTCCCTGACCCAGTGCCCCCTAGACATGGTCAGGGTGCCCAGCTGTGTGTTTTGGGCACAGCGCTCTCCACCCACTAGAAGCACCCTTTCCTCGTCTGCATCCCTGCACTGCGTTAGGGCGGCTCTTTGCTCACTGCTCTATGCTGGTGCGCGGCACTCAGCAGGCACCCAACAACTGGGGGCTGCAAGAGCGAGTAGAGTAGCAAGTGCTGTGACCGCGAGTGCTGTGATGGGGTCTTCCAGAAGGCTCAAGTATTTCCGGGCCTGGAAAGTCCCCGGAACTCTCATGGCTAAATAGGCTCCCAACTTCGAGAGAAATGGGGTCCATCCCCAACCTGTGGCTTTCCTTACTCCTGGCTCATCCTTCCCCTACAGAGGATACTCATAAAGCACTTTGGGGACTTCCCTGGTTGAGACTCTGCTCCCAATGCAGGGGGCTGAGGTTTGATCTCTCTTCAGGGAACTAAGATTCCACATTCAGCACAGAACGGCCAAAACAAATACATAAAGAGATTAAAAACAAACAAACAAACACTCCAGAGATTTTGGGAGGGGGTAGTGCAGCTCTCCACCCCATCCCCACACACACACAGGGTAAGAGTGAGAGCTCTGAAGTCCAGAATCCCTGCCTCTCACTACTGGCTGGTCCTCAGCTTCTTCCTTTTGAAGGCTCATTGCTTTCCCATCTCATTTCATTGAGATGAAATGATCACCGACCTTATCTGGAAAGGGTGGGGCCACAACTTAATCTATCATCATCATCATTAGTCTCCTGCCTAAGCCATTAGCCTGTCTCCTCCCTGTGAAAGGTTCTGGCTCTCTGCCCAAGCCAGGTACAATGACGCTTACCACAGGAAACCTGATAAACACATGTGATACTGAGAGAGGAGAGACACACACCTCCTGGCCAGCTCCGACCTGGGCAGACCAGGCACGTCTGACAGCACCTTGGGGGTGGGCTGCAGGGCACACAGGATCTCGCAGGGGACAACTGACCGAAAGCCAACACCAGCCAAGGGTGGCCCCATTTCTATAAGCTGATCCAGGGCACCGCCGTTCTAAGTTACATAAAATACAGGATGCCAGAAACCAACCACATAGAAAAGAGGCGCTCTGTCCAGCATGAAATGGATTCCAGCTGGGACAACAGGAATCCCACTTCCACTTAAGGATACAGGGCAAGGCTGTCTCTGGCTGAAGCCACAGCTTCTCTCACTCCAAGCCAGGAAATACCCTGGCTTGGCATCTCGAACAGACCCTGGATTGTGCCCAGAGCATCTTCCCCACGCAGCCCTGGGCTCTGCGGTCTGCTTTCACTTCCATTTCCAGACATTCACAATTCCTGGCTGTTTTTATTTCGAAGACTTTGCTGGGCTTTGCCAAAATCAGATTCCTCTGACTAGCTTCTCACTTCTGACCCCAGAAATCCTGAGCCTGACCACTATCTCTTGCAAAGATGTCAAACTCTGTCAGAATTCCGTTCCAGCAAGGAGTCAGATGTTCCAACCCTCATTCCACTGGAGGGGGGTGGTCTGGTCAAGATGGGACCAAGTTATCCAAGTTGCCTACCAGCAACCCCAGGATGGGAATCCAAACAGGGAGGACAGCTGGATCGGAGATGGGCAGCAGCATCCT
>SJYQ01095314.1:0-19128 GCA_006410935.1 Redunca redunca
CTGAAACTCCAGTACTTTGGCCACCTCATGCAAAGAGTTGACTCATTGGAAAAGACTTTGATGCTAGGAGGGATTAGGGGCAGGAGGAGAAGGGGACGACAGAGGACGAGATGGCTGGATGGCATCACTGACTCGATGGACGTGAATCTGAGTGAACTCCAGCAGTTGGTGATGGACAGGGAGGCCTGGCGTGCTGTGATTCATGGTGTCGCAAAGAGTCGGACATGACTGATCGACTGAACTGACTGACTGACTGATGTATGTGTGTGTGTGTTTGTGTAAAAATTGAGGGAAATTTGAATATGGACTGGATGTCAAATGATTCCAGGTGTGGTACTGGTGTCAAAATTATGCAGAGCAGTCTTATTTTTAGAAATGCATATTAAAACAGGGATGAAATATATGATATCTGTAAATTATTTTCATATGCTACAGAATACAGAAAAATAATAGGAAAGAAAATATGGAAATATTTCAGCAATTGTTAAACTTCTATGATACCTATATGGACATCTTATTTTTTAATCACTGGAGCATATCTGAAAAGTATTATCATAAAGAGTTTGGGGGAAAAACTCTCTTGATCTAACATTCCCCTTGAATTGCCACTTCATTGTATAGGCCTTCTTATCAGTAAAATTCTTCAAAGACTGTTGTCTAGATTCTAGAATCAACTCTGTGATTCTCCTCCCATTTTCTCAAACTTTCACTCTGCCCATTCATTGATATTGCATTTATCAAATTCACCAGTGACTTTCCCATTTTGACGTATTATACATATTTGTGCCCTTCATCTAGCTTAACCTTTCAGTGACCTTTGAGGCAAAAAATTACTCTTTTCTTTTTGAAACACTTTCTTCACCTTTAAGACATCAGTCTCTACTTATTTTTCTCCTATGTTTCAGACTCTTCCTTCTCAATATCCTTTGTTGGTTCTTTTTCATTTTCCAGATTCCTCAACATTGGTGAGGTCAAGCCTTGAGTTATTTTCAATCTACACTTACCCTTTGCTTATTTCATCCCATGCCATGACTTTCAGTAGCATCTATATACTGAAAACTTGTAATTTATTTCACAGCCTGGAGCTCTCCTTTGATTTCCAGATTGTACACTCAGCTGAAGTTCTTCTGTCTGGAGCATGGCGACCATGCCACATAAGTAGTGTGTATTTCTCCTTCTTCTCTCTTTGTGGTATACTCAAGATGACACTGGCTGTTGGAATGGTCTGAGGTCTGGCTATGATATAAAAGAAGTGGAAGAGCATATGAAAGAGGAACTCTGTGAATTCTGACTGGGAAACCAAGATTCTTCCTCTAAATTAGAGATGTTACACTAAGTTGATTCCAGGAATTGGCAATAATTGCTGCTACATGTAACGAGCAAATTAAGGAGGAATTTATGATCAAACATTTTGAAGATTTCTAGCACAAACATGCTCAGTTCTGAAAACTGCCTGCTTCTCTCCAATTTTACTGGTTTGGCCCATGAACTTTAATGTATGGGTTACTATAACCCTTTGCTAAAGGATTTCCCTAATTTCAAACCAAACCTAGGGAAACACAAATCCTTTCATACATGTAAATATCTGAAAAACCTTGTAAGATGTAAAATTGACCATAGCATTCCCTTGTTTAATCTTCATAGATCTCAATTACTTCCTAATGTAACACATGATTTTCTGTCATTTAAACTCAAATTTCAGTTTGTCCAACTCTTGTTCTGTTCCATCAAACAATGAGAAATGTTGTGTTTTCAATTTCAAGTTTCCTAAAGACACGGTAGACCTTTGACTTTGGTCTCGTTCGAAAGGAATGGATTTAAAATAATTTATGCTGAATTAGTAGCAACTCCGTCAATGGTGTAACATCAGGTAATGAGCACTGTTTTTTCTCAGCACACAGCTACTTCAGTGAAGTAACTTCACTGTATTTCATTGATCTCAACTGTAAAATGGAGACAGCAACAATACTTTTCTATATCATACTCTTGGAAAAGATTGGATTAATACATGCAAATCACTTAGAACAGTGCCTGAGCATAGTAAGAACTTAATAAAATTAAATATGTTCTTATTGTATCTCCATTTTAGAGATGGGGTTCAGGGGTTAAATAACAGTTTCATGTCCAATTTGTCAAAATCACTAAATTGTGAAGCCATGTTTAAACCTATGGTATCATTTTTCCAAGTCCAGATTCTATAATACCTCATGGAATATTACAGAGATGCTACTTCAGTTCAGTTCAGTTCAGTTCAGTCACTCAGTCGTGTCCAACTTTTTGCGATCCCATGGATTGCAGCATGCCAGGCCTCCCTGTCCATCACCAGCTCCTGGAGTTTACTCAAACTCATGTCCATTGAGTCGGAGGAGATGCCATTCAATCAACTCATTATCTGTCGTCCCCTTCTCCTCCCACCTTCAATCTTTCCCAGCATCAGGGTCTTTTTAAATGAGTCAGTTCTTTGCATCAGGTGGACACAGTATTGGAGTTTCAGCTTCAGCATTAGTCTTTTCAATGAATATTCAGTTCAGGACTGATATATATTCAATTCTAATGAAATATTTATTTAGACTTCTGAAAAACACAGAAAAATGTGTGAAATAAGAACTATCTATCATTGAAGGAAATATGACCTTCCTGAATTGATCAAAAAGCAGGAAGAAGAAAGTGTTAGTTGCACATTGACTACACCTATAAAGAAGGATGAACACTAAGGAACTGATGCTTTTGAACTATGGTACTTGGGAAGACTCTTAAGAGTCTCTTGGACAGCAAGGAGATCAAAGCAGTCAATTCTAAAGGAAATCAACTGTGAATATTCATTGCAAGGACTGATGCTGAAGCTGAGGCTCCAATACATTGGCCACCTGATGTGAAAAGCCAACTCATTGGAAAAGACCCTGATGCTGGGAAAGATTGAAGAAGACAGGAGAAATGGTTACATAGCATTACCGATTGAATGGGCATGAATTTGAATGAACTCCAGGAGACAGTGGAGGACAGAGGAGCCTAGCTTGCACAGTCCATGGGGTCACAAAGAGTTGGACATGACTTAACGACTGAAGAACAACAATACCTATAATTGAACTTTGACTCAAAAAGAGTTCAAAAAAGCCAGAGAGCCAAAATAGATTTGTAGATGCATTGATTTTACTTATTTGGCTTATGTTATATCCTTTGCCTACAGGATCTTCTCCAGTGTATTGTATTTAGCAAAAATTCATCCCATTTTCACAAATATGCCATTTTTGAGAGGCTGCTCCCTATCCTTCCAGGAAAAAAAAATGCTACTCCTCTCTGCTATATTTTGGGTCTTATTTCTAATTCCCATCTAATTATGTCAAAATTAGTCTTATTTCCCTTTAAAATAGAATAGGAAATCACAGAGGAGAGAAAGTGCTTATATGTTTTTACCTTTGTCACCCAACTTGGTGCTCATTAAATATTTGTTAAATTGGAATAATTAATTTTTGTTGAGTAGTAGAACATATGTGTTCAAATAAAATAATCACTAAAATCTAATTACCTTGGTTATATCACCATCACCTCATAGCATACAAAACACTGCTGTCTCTCTAAGCACAGTGAGTTAATGAAAAGATAAATGAATAAATGATTGACAATGAAGATGAACTTTCCAAGGACTGAGTTTAGAGCTTTCCAAAGGTAAAATTTCAGGGAACTTAATGACAGAACTCAATCTATTAACATGAACAATATTTTATTGGGGGTGGTGGAGGAGGGGACATGTTTGTAAGGAATAAAATTATCGTAAACAATAAATCTTAAAAATTTTTGCAAGTATTTGATGTTAAATCACTTATATGTCCAAAACATTAATTCTTATTCAATGTAGATCATATCACAGCATTCACTGTAATTTGATTCTTATTATTTTTGTTAACATTTCCATGGACAGTGCATTTAATCAATAAAGTTTCTCACAGGACTTCAAAACTTAGAATGAATTAAATATCATAGAAATGCTTATCCTGAAAATTAGGTAAAACCACTTAAAGAAAAATTCTTTAGAAAATTCTATAATTTTATTTTTAATCCCCAAACCATTCTCTTCTTTTCCCTGAAGAAAATGAAAACAAATAATGTTCACAGAATGGAAACATGCTTTTTTAAAATGCTACTGAATCTGTATTTTTATTAGAAAAATTTTATATTATTACTAGAAAAATTTCAAATAAACTATGAAGTAAAGTATATGGACTACAGAATTTGGAACATAGACAAATCTATACTATACTTGCTAACTGAGACACAGTGTGAATCCTTTCACCTCTTTTGGCATTGCCTTCTCAAAGAGTAAAAAAAAAAATATGGGTAATGAAAATATTAATATCTATATAATAAAGTATTATAAGGAGTAAATGAGATTAGGGCTTCCCATGGAGCTAAGATGTAAGGAATCTGCTTGCAATGCAGGTGACCTAGGTTCAATTCCTGGGTTGGGAAGATCCCTTGCAGAAGGGAATGGAAACCCACTCCAGTATTCTTGCCTGGAAAATTCCATGGACAGAGGAGCCTAGTGGGCTACACTGTTTCAATATGCATTTCTCAGTTTATGTTTTTTTGCTAATGACATTACTTGCTATGCATTTTACAGCATATGTAAAACTTATGTATATAACATATAAATAGCATATATAAAATTTTCTATGCATTTTATAGTGCCTTGGAAGAAAAGCTATGACCAACCTAGATAGCATATTAAAAAGCAGAGACATTACTCTGCCGACTAAGGTCCGTCTAGTCAAAGCTATGGTTTTTCCAGTAGCCATGTATGGATGTGAGAGTTGGACTGTGAAGAAAGCTGAGTGCCAAAGAATTGATGCTTTTGAACTGTGGTGTTGGAGAAGACTCTTCAGAGTCCCTTGGACTGCAAGGAAATCAAGCCAACCAATCCTAAAGGAAATCAGTCCTGAAAATTAATTAGGAGGACTGATGCTGAAGCTGAAACTCCAATACTTTGACCACCTGATGTGAAGAACTGACTCATTAGAAAAGACCATGATGCTGGAAAAGATGGAAGGCAGGAGGAGAAGGGGATGACAGAGGGTGAGATGGTTGGATAGCATCACTGAGTTGATGGGAATGAGTTTGAGCTAGCTCTGGGAGTTGCTGATGGATAGAGAAGCCTGGTGTGTTACAGTCCATGAGGTTGCAAAGAGTCTGACACAACTGGGTGAAATGAACTGAAATGATGCATTTTATATTTATTTTAGACTATGGAAATGATGTTAGCCAAAAAGCAAATTCAAGTAATTTTTTTTATTCAATTTCAAAATGGGTCTTAAAGCAAGCACAGACAACTCACAATATCAACAATGCATTTGGCCCAGGGGCTGCTAACAAATGTACAATGCAGAGGTGGTTCAAGAAGTTTTGCAAAGGAGAAAAGAAACTTGAAGATGAAGAGTGTAGTGGCCGGCCATCAGAAGCTGACAACCAACTGAGAGCCATCATCAAAGCTGATGCTCTTACAACTACATGAGAATTTTGAAGAACTCAACCTTGACCATTCTACAGTCATTTGCCATTTGAAGTAAACTGGAAAGTGAAAGCTCGATAAGTGGGTGCTTTGTGAGCTGACTGAGAATCAAAAAATCATTATTTTGAAGTGTCATTTTTTCTTATTCTACACAACAACAATGAACCATTTCTTGATAGGGTTGTGATGTGGGACAAAGTGGATTTTTTTATGACAACCAGCGAATGACCACCTCAGCAGCTAGACCAGGAAGAAACTTCACAGCATTTTCAAAAGTCAAACTTACACCAAAAAAAGGTCATGGTCACTGTTTGGTGGTCTGCTGCCCATGTGATTTACAGCTGGCTTGAAGTCAGCATTGGTCAAAAGAATGGGCCCAATTCTTCTCCACCATGTTTGACCACACATCAAACAACCAGCACTTCAAAAGCTGAACAATTGGGCTACAGAATTTTACTAATCCACCATATTCACCTGATCTCCTGCCAACTGATTACCACTTCTTTAAGC
Source organism: Redunca redunca (assembly GCA_006410935.1). Taxonomy (NCBI): domain Eukaryota; kingdom Metazoa; phylum Chordata; class Mammalia; order Artiodactyla; family Bovidae; genus Redunca; species Redunca redunca. Next base: position 6,014 of record SJYQ01095314.1, read on the forward strand.
ATTTCAACAACTTCTTGCAGGAAAAATGCTTCCACTACCAGCAGGAGGAAGAAAATATTTTCCAAGAGTTCATTGAAAACTGAGGGACGGATTTTTATACCACAGGAATAAACAAAGTTATTTCTTGTTGGCAAAAACATGTTGATTGTAATTGTTCTTATTTTGGTAAATAAAGATGTGTTTGAGCCTAGTTATAATGATTTAAAAATCACAGTTTGAAAGCACATTATGTTTGCACCATCCTAATAGTACCAGACATGCTACTATGTACATATCAGCACCCTAAAATATGACTTCTCTTCTGTCTTCATTATAGCCTTGGGAAAACCACTAAAAGACTGATAATTCTTTAAATATATGAGTTTCATATTTAGGGTATTTGGTTTTCACTAACCGACAACTGACACATTCCTTGATGCTCATTAAGTGTCAGCAATTTGCATGTCATCTGTATTCCTGTCCGATACTCTTTAGGTATTTCTTTGTATATTTATTTGTTTTTACTTTTGTAAGAAAGGAATTGTGAAACATCATCAAATGAGGAAGTTTCATGTGAGGGGACTGAATGAAACAAAGAGGAGAGACAGAGAGGAAGAAAGAAAGTAAAAAAAAAGAAGGAAGGAAGAGGGGAGGAAGGGAAAACAGAAAAAACCTATAATAGCATGTCAATGATTTCTAAGCTCACAAGAAAATGAAGGCTGCATTATTCTCTTCATCAACAAATCTCAACCCTTCTACACATCAGAGGGTAAGAGATAGCATCATTAGTGATTATGGCTGACTAGTGCTATAATCTTGTTTCCTGGGGAAGAGTGGTTGAGTTTGAGTTGGTAGGAGAGAAGAACTCTTAGCAGGGGAGGGAACAATTTATAAAATTAACTAAATGGTTTTTATTTGCTCTTGTTTAGCAAGAAGAAGGCAGGAAAGTCTTTTAAACTACCTTGGAGCAAGCACTGAATGAATATTTATTAGATAAATTTAAAAACTGGGGATAAGGTGGCACATACAGCCTAGACTGTGATAAGAGGAGTTTTTCTACAAATTTTCCAAGTAGAAAAATGTATAACCTGGGTTTCTTTTGCAGATAGCAGGGTGACTGTAAGGTGGTGAAGTAATCATATAATGCTTTACACAGGTTAAAATGACATCAAATGGTTTCAAATACCAAAATTGAACAAGAAGAAAATAACCTGACATTATCAGAAAAAATGTACTTTTATCAATATAATTTTAATATATTTAAAATATTTAAAGAGCCTCTTGATTAAAGTGAAAGATGAGAGTGAAAAAGTTGGTTTAAAACTCAACATTCAGAAAACTAAGATCATGACATCTGGTCCCATCACTTCATGGCAAATAGAAGGGGAAGCAATGGAAACAGCGACAGATTTTCATTTTAGGGGGCTCCATTTAGAAAAGGCAGAGGAATAAGAGATCAAATTGCCAACATCCACTGGATCATCAAAAAAAGCAAGAGAGTTCCAGAAAAAACATCTCTTTCTGCTTTAGTGACTATGCCAAAGCCTTGACTGCATAGATCATCACAAACTGTGGAAAATTCTGAAAGAGATGTGAATACCAGACCGTCTGATCTGCCTCTTGAGAAACCTATATGCAGGTCAGGAAGCAACAGTTAGAACTGGACATGGAACAACAGACTGGTTCCAAATAGGAAAAGGATTACATCAAGGCTGTATACTGTCACCCTGTTTATTTAATTTATATGCAAAGTACATCATGAGAAACACTGGGTTGGAAGAAGCACAAGCTGGAATCAAGATTGCTGGGAAAAATATCAATAACTTCAGATATGTAGATGACACCACCCTTATGGCAGAAAGTGAAGAAGAACTAAAGACCCTCTTGATGAAAGTGAAAGAGGAGAGTGAAAAAGTTGGCTTAAAGCTCAACATTCAGAAAAATAAGATCATGGTGTCTGGTCCCATCACTTCATGACAAACAGATGGGGAAACAGTGGACACAGTGGCTGACTTCATTTTTTGGGGCTCCAAAATAACTGCAGATGGTGATTGAAGCCATGAAATTAAAAGACACTTGTCCCTTGGAAGAAAAGTTATGACCAACCTAGACAGCATATTAAAAATCAGAGACATAATTTACCAACAAAGTTCTGTCTAGTCAAGGCTATGGTTTTTCCAGTGGTCATGTAGGGATGTGAGAGCTGGACTCTAAAGAAGGCTGAGCACTGAAGAATTGATGCTTTTGAACTGTGGTGTTGGAGAAGACTTTTGAGAGTTCCTTGGATTGCAAGGAGATCCAACCAGTCCATCCTAAAGGACATCAGTCCTGGGTGTTCATTGGAGGGACTGATGTTGAAGCTGAAACTCCAATACTTTGGCCACCTGATGTGAAGAGATGACTCATTTGAAAAGACCCTGCTGCTGGGAAAGATTGAGGGCAGGAGGAGAAGGGAATGACAGAGGATGAGATGGTTGGATGGCATCTCTGACTTGATGGACATGGGTTTGGGTAGACTCCGGGAGTTGGTGATGGACAGGGAGGCCTGGCGTACTGTGGCTCATGGCATTGCAAAGAGTCGAGCACGACTGACTGACTGACTGAACTGAGCTAAAAATCACTGCAGATGGTGACTCCAGCCATGAAATTAAAAGAAATGTTTTCCTTGGAAGAAAAGCTATGATCAAGCTAGACAGCACATTTAAAAGCAGAAACACTACGTTGCCAACAAAGGTTCGTGCAGTCAAAGCTATGGCTTTTTCAGTAGTCAGGTATGGATATGAGAGTTGGACTATAAAGGAAGCTGAGCACTGAAGAACTGATGGTTTTGAACTGTGGTTTGGAGGAGACTCTTGAGAGTCCCTAAGACTGCAAAGAAATTCAGCCAATCAATCCTAAAGGAAATTAGTCCTGGATATTCATTGGATGGACTGATGCTGAAGCTGAAACTCCAATATTTTGTCCACCTGATGCGAAGAACTGACTCATTGGAGAAGACCGTACTGGAAAAGACTGAAAGCAGGAGGAGAAGGAGACAGAGGATGAGTTGTTTGGATGGCATCACCTACTCAATGGACATAAGTTTGAGTAAGCTCTTGGAGTTGGTGATGAACAGGGAAGCCTGGCGTGCTGCAGTCCAAGTGGTTGCAAAGAGTCAGACACAACTGAGCAACTGAACTGAACTGATACTCTTTAAATACAAAATTAAATCCAAAGCTTTCAGAACAAACAAAACCCAGGATTTTCTTTTCTTTCTTTTTCTTTTTTTTTTTTTGGAAAATTGTGATTAGACTCAGTTGAGATTCTAATTTTACAGGATAAGAAAATGTTACTTTTTTATGTCTGCAGTATCTGTAGCTAAGGATAACAAAACATCACCTACTACAAATTCAGAAAGGTGTAGTAAAATGAACGAAATAAAAACTATCCATCAGTTTTTGAAACATAGTTTTTGTAGACTGATTAAAACATGTGAAAAGAAAAATGTTACCTACATATTAAGCATACCAATAATTGAACTGGGATTCAAAGAGAGCTACAAAGAGAGTACTAAGGTACAAGGCAGAGATGTAAAAAACGGCTTGTAGACAGAAATTTAGTCTGTGGAAGGGTCAGTAATCCTTTCCTTTAAAACACCTTCTTGAAGGGGAATATTTAAATTCTGAAAATTACTTCCCAAAGCTCTAAACTCATATTTCTCTTGCTTTCTCCATAATTTACTTTGACATTTCTTATGATTACCAAGGTTTATTTATATAAGCATACTCTGTCATACCTGACCCTTCTTGATTTTGGTTTTAACTCATGATGCTTATTTTGTAACATTATATTATTTCTATTGCAACAACTGTCTTATTATAATAAACAAAGGAAGATTATTTCAGATACTTTTTTTTGTAGTGAAGGAACTGGATTTAAGATTGGTAAATTAAGAGAAAACCATTAAAAAACAGAAATAATGATGAAAAATGTGAAAATCATTTTATTACATATCCTCTATTTGGGGCTGAATGCATTTACTAGGTAGAATAATCATGGTCCTACTGTCTTGGACTCACCCTAAACCTACCCCCATTAGTGCCACTGAATTTACAGCTGATTGGTTTCTTAGTACAATGCACAGTTACTAATTGATAGCTCTATTCTGTTTCAATGAACTTCTGTTTGTTTTTCAAAGCCCTAGATAGATTTGAACATAGCTAAGTGCATTACAAGATGACAAACAATAAAATCATTTACTGGGAATCAACCTCTGTTCTAATGACATACATATTTTTGCTATTATTTTAATATTATGAGGCTGAAATTTTTTAAAAACAAAACTATATACAGAAAACAGACACATTAGTTTTACAAAAACTGAGAATTAGAATAATTTTAAAATGTATTTGCCTTATGTGGTGATGACCTTTTCTCCCAGTTTCAAAGGCTTTTAGATACTGTTGATCTATTGCAACTTCAATTAAATCCTACCCTCTCTTGAAACAGGGAATTAAAATATAATTCAGTTACAAGTAACAATAACATTTAATTATCTCCTCCATTTATCTGCATTGCCAAATGATGGCATTTCCTGAGAGCCACAGATGTCACAGTAGTAAGCAAGAATCAGTTTGGGGATATGCAGAGAATATCATCACACTGGCTTATTTTAATGCTTTCATCCTTTATGGCTCATATTTACATAGAGCAAAAAATTTCACCCAATCTAATCTGCTTCAAATAAAAATTTCTAATATATTCTCCTAGGAAAAATTGGTTAAACTCCCTGTCTCTCAGTATTCTTATTCAAACCTTATAAGACCATGCCAGGCATGTAGTAAACACACAGCAAATATTAGCTTTCATAATTACCTCAGGCAAATATTTCTTATCTGGCACTAATATGTACTAGAGACCAATCACTTTCTAATGAAGTAAAGATATATTAAACTAAATACTAAATTTAGTTTGTCTAATGACAAAGCTAATGAATTTCATGCTTTTCAGGTTAATATTACAACATGTATTTTTCTTTAAAACATTACTTATAGGTCTAATCATGTCCCCTTTTCTCATCATGTTTTCCAGTATGTCCAGGAGGAAGATACAGAGGAAGAACAGAGGAAGACACAGAGGAATAACAAGTGTACTGTAGGTATTTCTGAACTTGGGCATATTCTCCACAATAGCATGAAGGTTGCAGAGATAGCAACTACCTCTGTTACCTTTGTGATTCTTCCTATGTGAGACCTTTACTATTGATTTAAGGCGAAGACTCTGAAGCACAGATTCCAGTAAATACCCTACTTTTTGCTCCTCTCTGTAAGTCAGTTCTCTCTTAAGAGTCTGTATCCTCTATGTCATCCTAGAACTAACTTTCCAATTGGCAGGCAGATTTTGGCTTGCAACAATATTCACAGTCAGAGCATGAGGACCTATAATGGAAATGGATTGCTTCTTAGGAGTCTGCTATTTCAGGTCCTCAAAAAAATTTTTTTAATTTGTCTAAATAAATCTGAAACTCGAATAATGCAGAGGATCATTTCAATGAAAGTATCCTTATAACTGAATCACCATTCTCTATCTACTCTAACTTTTTTCATGATAATCACATGGTGAATTAACTTTATACTGTGTCCTATGCTCAGAATGAGCATCCATGACATGCCAGAGTATGGCAAACACATAGGAGGTAGAAAGATAACTAAGATATAGCCTTCACCTTCGAGGGCCTCCAGCCATCAGATGAAACAGCATGTATTCACTTGCAAAGTACATCATGAGAAATGCTGAGCTGGATGAAGCACAAGCTGGAAGATTGCTGGGAGAAATATCAATAACCTTAGATATGCAGATTACAACACCTTAATGGCAGAAAGTGAAGAAGAACTCAGGAGCCTCTTGATGAAAGTGAAAGAGGAGAGTGAAAAAGTTGTCTTAAAATTCAACATTCAGAATACTAAGATCATGGCATCCAGTCCCATCACTTCATGACAAACAGATGGGGAAACAGTGGAAACAGTGGCAGACTTTATTTTTCTGGGCTCCAAAATCACTGCAGATGGTGATTGCAGCCATGAAATTAAAAGACACTTGTTCCTTGGAAGAAAAGTTATGACTAACCTAGACAGCATATTAAAAAGCTGAGACATTACTTTACCAACAAAGGTCTATCTAGTAAAAGCTATAGTTTTTCCAGTAGTTATGTAAGGATGTGAGAGTTGGACTATTAAAAAAGCTGAGTGCTGAAGAATTGATGCTTTTGAACTGTGGTGTTGGAGAAGACTCTTGAGAGTCCCTTGGACTACAGAGAGATCCAACCAGTCCATCCTAAAGGAAATCAGTCTTGAATATTCATTGAAAGGACTGATGCTGAAGCTGAAACTCCAATAACCTGTCCACCTGAAGCGAAGAACTGACTTCTTTGAAAAGCCCCTAATGTTGGGAAAGATTGAAGGCAGGAGGAGAAGGGGACGACTGCAGATGAGATGACTGGATGGCATCACCTACTTAATGGACATGAGTTTGAGTAAACTCTCGGAATTGGTCATGGACAAGGAGGCCTGGTGTGCTACAGTCCATGTGGTACCAAAGAATTGGACACGACTCAGCGACTGAACTGAACTGAACTGATTCACTTGCCAACTAAAATAAGAAAATAAGTTCAGAAGATTACTAAAATTATATTACTTACTTAGATTATAAAAGGTTCTCTATAAATCCACTTGTTTATAAGTTCTAAAAGAATGAGAAGAATTCACTTGTTTATAAATTCTAAAAGAATGAGAAGAATTTCAGCTTATAGTGCTCAATTCAGTTACATTAAATAAGAAATGTACATTGTTTCTTTCCCATTTACACTGGCTTATTTAATGCTTCTATTCTTTATGGCTCATATTTCCATATGGTAAAACTTGTTCCTAATCTAATCCTGCTTCAAATAAAAATATTGTCAATATATTTATCTAATGAAAATTGTGGAAAATGTTTTTATCAGTTTCCTTTTCATTCCACTAGGGGGAAAGTGTCAGCCAGTCTCCTTGTTGAGCTCTCACTTTCACTACATATTGGGGAAAGATTTATTCCATATACAGATATAACATTCAGTATTTTCTCATCATGTTCAATTTTTATAAATTAATCTTTTTGGTTACTATTATAGACTCTATGTTAGTAGTCTTCACAGGCACTTTCATTGTTTATTGTTTGGTTGACTTATTAGACTTGAGGGGTTGTGTGTTAATATCCACATAGAAAAGGCATTATAGATACTAGAGTGATGGTCCAGGCTGAAAAGACAATTACATTCCTTTATTGATGTTAGGCTGAATAGCGTACCTCTGAAGTACAGCTTTGTTCATATATGTTAAAGTTAGCAAATTGAAAATGCAAAAATAAAGGAGCTTTGCCCCTATTATATATTCATTCTTTATCAACTCAACAAATTGACTGAAAGCTTTCTATATGCTAAACACTGATGCAGATAAAAAGGCAATTCAATACAGCATTATGAATCCTAGAAAGCGCAAATACAGAAAAGCACATGCAGCCTGTAGGAAGGACATCCAAAACACTTTTTGAAGGTCAAGAAAGGCTTCATATCAGGGTAAGTGAATAAGGTGAATCTGAAGAATAAATTAGTTAGATGAACTTATGTGGTGAGGATAGGAGAAAGAAGGTAACATTCAGAATTTATTTTGAGAGCAATGGAGAACAACGGAAGAATTTAAAGCAAGAGAGTGACTCATCAAATTTGTATCATAAGAAATTCAATCTAACTCTACTATTTACTTTGGGGAAAATGGACAAGACTAGAGTCTGTTTGGGCTGTCACAATAATAAAGTAGATAATGAGAGATAATGGTAGCTTTATCCATGGTATGGTGGTAGAAATGAAAGCTCAACTGATTAAAATGTAAAGTGTCTTCCAGTCATTTAACAGTGCTTTCAGGGCTTTCTCTCACTCTAACTTCACAGGTACCTTCTTAGAGCTAAAGATATTATTTGTTTGCTTTTGTCAGTACAAGTGAGAGTTTGATTATTTGCATATAGAGTAGACCTTAACACATCCTGTGCATCTTCAAAAGTAGAACATGCTTGGTGTGTTTGGGAATGACACATAGCATCTTGTGAATACAATCTAGGATGCATAAAGGGAAATGACTGTAGAGAGGGCAGAAAGGCCAACCTAAGAAAAGACTTCTGGAATTTCAGCCAAATCTAATAGGTAGAGATCTGGTCATCTAATAGGCATTTCATTCTTGATGAAAGTGAAAGAGGACAGTGAAAAAGTTGGCTTAAAATTCAACATTCAGAAAACTAAGATCATGGCATCTGGTCCTATCACTTCATGGCAAATAGATGGGGAAACAATGGAAACTGAAGATTTTATTTTGGAGGGTTCCAAAATCACTGCAGATGGTGACTGCAGCCATGAAATTAAAAGACACTTGTTCCTTGGAAGAAAAGCTATGACCAGCCTAGGCAGCATATTAAAAAGCAGAGACATTACTTTGCCAACAAAGGTCTATCTAGTCAAAGATACAGTTTTTCCAGTGGTCATATATGGATGTGAGAGTTGGACCATAAAGAAAGCTGAGTGCTGAAAAATTGATGCCTTTGAACTGTGGTGTTGGAGAAGACTCTTGAGAATCCCTTGGACTGCAAGGAGATCAAACCAGTCAATCATAAAAGAAATCAGTTCTGAATATTCATTAGAAAGACTGATGTTGAAGTTGAAACTCCAATACTTTGGCCACCTGATGCGAAGAGCTGACTCATTGGAAAAGACCCTGACACTGAGAAAGATTGAAGGCAGGAGGAGAAGGGGATGACAGAGGATGAGATGGTTGGATGACATCACTGACTCGATGGAGATGAGTTTGAGCAAGCTCTGGGAGTTGGTGATGGACAGGGAGGCCTGGTGTGCTGAAGTCCATGGGGTCGCCAAGAATCGGACATGACTGAGTGACTGAACTGAATAGGTATGGGAAAGCACCTAGTGATTTATGCAGGGGATAAAGATGATCTGATCTTTCTAAGGTTTCCTGGTGTAAACTTTAAGGTGAACCTCATATTATATCCACCTTATGGCATTCATGCTTTAATAAAGCCCCCACCCATTGAGTTAAGTGGGACCTATGATTTGTTTTTCATTACTCCTATGATTTTATAACATTCAGAACTGAATTTTGCCAGTGACACTGAGCTTACCAGGTGGCTAAGTGGTAAAAGATCCACCTGCACTGCAGGAGACACAGGTTCAACCCCTGGGTCAGTCAGATCCCCCAGAGGAGGAAATGGCTACCCACTACAGTGTTTTTGCCTGGAAAATCCCATGGACAGAGGAGCCCGGTGGACTACATTTCATAGAGCCGCAAGAGTCACACACGACTGAACACACATGCAGCACACGGCAGTGATTTACTAGACAGACTTGCTGTTTTGATGAAGGAAGCATCTGAGCTTGGGAAGTTCATATGGCAAGGAACTGTGGTTGGTCCCTAGGAAGAGAGCAAAGGACTGAAGCTCTAAGTCCTACAACAAGAAGGAAGTGACAACATCCATTAATGATGTGAATTTGAAAGAGGATACTGAACCTCAGTTAAGAATTCTGACCTGGTCCTTGAGACCCTAAGAGAGGATTCAGTTAAACCCTGTCCATACTCCCTACCTGCAGAAACCAAGAGAAAGTAAATATGCTGTTTTAAACTGCAAAATTAATGGTAACTTTTTACTCATCAATAAAAGAGAATATCACTAGTAATGCAATTGAAGATAAATTAGATGAGGGAAATTTGAAAACAGGAAGTCCAGCTAGAAAAGAAGAAATGTTATAGTAGGATTATACATGCAATTGCTAAAACATAAGCTGTAATCAGAAGGGGTTGATTTCAAGCTTTTTACCAAGTTAAGTAATTAATCTGGCTAGCTTTTAAAATGGGATAATAATCCTCTCTCACGTTAGGTAGTTAGAATAGGAAAAAGGAGTCCAAAATGGTGGTGGCTAAAAGACAAAGGGAAAAATTCCATGAAAATGAAACAAAAGAAAATCTGCAGACTGGGAGTGAGAACCTCAGGTGAAACAAACACATCCCCTTCTTGGTTAGCCCTGATTTGCATAGGGCAGGTGAAGGGGGAGGAGACAAAACGTATGCAAACAGGGAGCCGAGATGGGTTAAAGTGTCTCCTCTGGGGCCCATCTGCCCTCATGCCTCAAAGTGTACTATCCTTTGTTTGCCAATTAAAACTGAGCTGTAACAGAGTTGTAACACTGGTCCACCATTTCAAATCTTTGTTATGGCAAGACAGAACTGAGCAAAGTACACACTCTCCTGACTATATATATATATATATATATATGTATAGTGTTTAACACAGTGCCTACCACACATTATTATTTAGTGTTATTATGTTTGTTTTTATGAGAATTAATGAGAGCTAGATGAAAATAAGGGTAATGAGAATGGAAATGGTGGTAAATTTGAATAATAGCTTTTGGTAGTAAGTCTCAATGACTTCTAGGATGGGTAGAAAAGAGAGAGGAAAAAGTAAAATATAACACAATTTCTAGCTTGAATGGTTGAATGAAAATGATACCATATCTGAACTAAGGAGTGCAGAAGGGAGAGCTGATTTGGTGGAGGAGATAAGGAGTTGTTTTGGAATGTGAAGCAGTGTTTCTGTGGGAGGCCATCCATGTGGACCAGCCCAATGTGCCACTGGGAATACAGACTTGGTACTCAGAAGAGATTTGGGTATCTGAAAGGATCTAGAGATGGTTATGAATTAAATTACCCATAAATTGCATCAGTTTTCATACACACTGATGCTACCCACTCTAGTATTCTTGGGTTTTCCTTGTGGCTCAGCTGGTAAAGAATCTGCCTGCAATACAGGAGACCTGGGTTCAAGTCTCGAGTTGTGAAGATCCCCTGGAGAAGGGAAAGGCTACCCACTCCAGTATTCTGGCCTGGAGAATTCCATGGACTTTATAGTCCATTAGGTTGCAAAGAGTCAGACTCAACTGAATGACTTTCACGTTCATACACAAATACACACAAACATATACAATCCTAATACTCTTTCTGTAAAAACAAGAGAACTCTCTTAGAATTAAGTAAATGATATGCTACTTTAATAACAGAACCTGTGATTAAAAAAATAGAGAATGGGAAAAGGATCTTTCCTTTTTCCCTTAAGGATGAATGACTAATAACTTTAAACTTGGTAAATCTCCTGCAGAAATCACAAGCTATGACCTGAGGGCTATATCCAGTCTGTTATCTTTGTAGACAAAGGTTTATAGGAATACAAACACATTTATTCATTTATGTATTATTTATTGTTTCTTTCACAATACAATGTCAGAATTAAATAGCTATGATTGAAACTGTGTGGGCCACAAAGACTGAAATGTCTACTATCTGGCACTTCATAGAAATAAAAGTTTCCTCACTGATTGTCTATTCCATTAAGAAAAAAAAGGGTAGTCTTTCAAAATAGTGCATAAATAAATAAGGTAATATTCTAATAAGCAGCCATGTTGAAAACTAACTGGACTATATGATGATCTTTTACTTTTATCTAGTCTGTTTCACTTTTTATATTTCATATTCAGTGCTCCCATTTCATTTAATTTATGTTTTCCAATTACTCCACCTCTTTTTTTTTTTTTTATGTTCTTTCTCAAGCCTTTATCAAGCATAGTAGAAAAGCTTTTGTATACATATATATAATAAGTAAGGTAATAAAGAAATGCTGCCTGGAACACCACGAATGGGATAGAATAGGATAGTTACAAGTAGTTGTAGAAGACCCAGTAGGGGACTACAGATAGAGAAGGAAACGTAAGAAACTTTGGGAGGCCTTTGTAAGTCAATGATAGCTCGAGAAAGCTACTGCAACATTATTCAATGAAGCAGGCTTGCTTAATTATAAGTGCAGTCGCTCAGTCATGTCTGATTCTTTGCGACCCTATGGACTATAGCCCACCAGGCTCCTCTGTCCATGGGATTCTCCAGGCAAGAATACTGGAGTGGGTTGCCATTTCCTTCTCCAGGGGATCTTCCCAACCCAGGGATCAAACCCGGGTCTCCCGTGTTGTGGGTGGACACTTTACCATCTGAGCCACCAGGGAAGCCCCTTAATTATAAAACCATAAACAAAACCACAAGATATGCCTCAGGTTACTAGATGGAAGGCCCACCTTTTACAAATATGATAATCCTAGTTTGACCTCCTAGGATCTGACACTTTCCTGACTAATATCAAGGAGGAGCTAGTGAAGGAGGAGCTATGATGCATGCCTTACTTCTGCATCTATATCTACCTGAAGAAGGCAGTCTTTTTCCCTCACTTTCTTTCCCTTATAAATTGTAGCCCACTAAGTCTTCAGGGCAGAGCTCCCTGCATCTCTTACAAGCATCCTGTATTAATAAATATACTTCCTGTTTATCAGTTTGAATTCCTTCTGTGCTGAGATCAAAGAACCTGAGTCTCAGTAAGTGCAGACATTGGATGGTTAAAGATTGTGGTTCAAGTCACAAACTGGGTTTTGGCCGAGTTTGAGTCCTGGCCATGTGGGTTAGAGTCCCAGATTGAGCTTTGGCAGGGTTCCAGTACCCACAGTGCGGGTTCAACACCAGGCAGGGTTTTGGCAAAGTTCAAGCCCCAGCAAGGTTTTGGCAGGGTTTGAGTCCTTGAACATGGGTTCAAGTCCCAATCTTAGGTAAACAGTTTCAACTACAACACTGATCTAAAAAGTCTGAGACTTGGTTTCTGAGTTTCTGGTATAACCTTTCACTCATTACTTATAATGTTTCCGTAGGAACATTTTCTCAGCTGTCAAGTGGGAATATCTCCTCCGCTTACTTCACGAGGCTGCAAGCAAAAAAATCTTTTAAAAAATATAAAGCACCAAACTATAAGCTAATAATATAGATGTTTTTTATATTGCCAAATCAAGAAAATACACCTAAATCATAATTATATAAGAAAAATATATACATTTGTATACATAATTTATCAAATTATTTTTGTTCTCTTTATAAGAGATGTTTGGGTGTAGTAGAACTCATATTGGCATTATCCTTTCCAGAAAAAAGAAGCACAGAAAATTAAGATATTTGCTTACAATCATCCAACTAATCAAT
>SJYQ01095314.1:35173-49985 GCA_006410935.1 Redunca redunca
CTGTATGTAACTAAAACAATCTTCCATTATCATCAGTAGCAGGAGCATTTTAATCAACCAAATGAAATCCTTCATCTTTCTAAATGAGATCATTTTATATTGCAAATATTTAGAATTATATTTATTTTACTGGCTCTTTTAACAATTACAAGAGATTAGTTACATGTGCATTGATATAATGCACAGAGGCAGATGCTAATGCAAGTGTGAGTTGTCTTGAATTTTAATTAATTACCCAATATTCTCTCAAACTGATGTTGTTGGCTTCTTTACAAAGGTCCCTTCCTGCTAAAGCTAAGAAAATGCAAGATGAATCAAACAGCCCATTAAAATCAATCATGAGGAGCCAAAATATTATGAATTAAAAAAAAAGTTTTATAAATGAAATTTTTTCAGGTAGAAAATGGAACTCAGATACACTGTAAAAGATGCAGTGGTATAGAAAATATTAAGAAATTTTTTCCAAGAATATTTTTAAAATAAATTCTGAGGATTAAGTCAGTTCAAAAGACCATATGACTGCTCATACATTAAATTTCATTAGAACAAGAGCATCTAAAAAGGATGCCACGGATGTAATGCCTTATCTTTTATATCACCTGTTCTGAAGGAATTCTAATTGATTTCAACAACCTTGCTAATTAATGTCATATTAGGCATATATGTTCTTGTGAATGAAAGACAAATTTTATATCAAATGAATCCTTGAAACATTGCAGAGAATTTAGGGAACAACAAAACAAACATGAAAAAAGCAGTTACTTTATGTTATGGAAAACATCTGTCAAAGAAAAACATCCATAAGGATGAAGATCAGTAGCACAGCAAAGTCACACCAACAGCCCAAAATATGAAATATGAGCTGAGAGCAATTAGCCAGACATACAACAATCTTGTTAAGTATAAATAGCTTTTATTTTTTTTCCCTGATTTTTTGCACATATGACCACTACCTGACTACTACCTGGTTGCATGATAAGAATCTGAGTTTTAAAATATGAAGTTTCCTCAAAAGACAACCCCTTGAATTGTAACTGCCCAACTCAAAAAGTTATACCTTGCCCCTGGTAGAGATGCACACTTGGCAAGTGTTAAATTTTCTATAACTAGAACAGACTTTCTAGACCATTATTAATCAAAACATTTTGAGTATTGCAATGGGACAAAGAAATGGCCAGTTTTTACAAATCCCATCATGATTCTTTTTGTCTGTTTTTAACCTTAATCTCTTTTCTTTAGGTCTCTCTAATTTGAACTGTTTACCCTTATTTGAGACTGTTTATTACTTGAATTCTACGCACCATCATTACTTGAATTTTTGGGTCCTAAACATCAGTTCATGTACTCTTTTGCTATGTTAGTCTGCGTACTCAAATCTTTCAATAATATGAAAAAATTAGGGGAGCAATAAAATTTAAGTACATTCGGTTCAATTTCAGATTCTGTGCTTAATGACGTAGGTGATGCAGATAATCAAGTACTTTCTTCAGTTCTAAATGTCCCCCATCATAAGATGGCTGTGTGTGTGTGCTCAGTCACTCAGCTGAGTGAAGCGACAGTCACTCAGTCGTGTCAGCCCTCTGTGATCCCATGGGCTGTGGCCTGCCAGGCTCCTTTACCCATGGAATTCTCCAGGCCAGAATACTGGGTAGCTGTTCCCTTCTCCAGGGGATCTTCCCAACCCAGGGATCAAACCCAGATCTCCCTCATTGCAGGCAGATTCTTTACCGTCTGAGCCACCATGGAAGTCCCAGTCACTCAATAATGTCTGATTTTTTATACCCCAGGTCTGTAGCCTGCAGAGCTCCTCTGTCCATGGCATTCTCCGTGCAAGAATACTAGAGTAGGTAGCCACTCCATTTTCCAGGGGAATATTCCCCACCCAGGGATCAAATCCAGGTCTCCTGCATTGCAGGCATATTTTTTACCATCTGAACCACCAGGGAAGCCCAAGATGACTATATTGTTTATCAAACAAAATAGGATAATTTGGGTGAGAAATTAGAGTGCCAAGGAAAAGAGTGAATGCAGGACTTGTCTTTGGCAATTTAGGACGTGTGGAAAGAATAGTCTGCTCATTCTTTTATTAAAATCAGATTCATTGAGCACCCACTGTGTGACATGCCACACTGGATGAAGAACAAATTTGAATCAAGATTGCTGGGAGAAATATCAATAATCTTAGAATGCAGATGACACCACCATTATGGCAGAAAATTAAGAGGAACTAATACTGACTATGCCAAAGCATTTGACTGTGTGGATCACAATACACTGTGGAAAATTCTGAAAGAGATGGGAATACCAGACTACCTGACCTGCCTCTTGAGAAATCTGTATGCAGGTCAGGAAGCAACAGTTAGAACTGGACATAAAACAACAGACTGGTTCCAAATAGGAAAAGGAGTACGTCAAGGCTATATATTGTCACCCTCCTTATTTAACTTATAAGCAGAGTACATCATGAGAAACGCTGGAAGAAGCACAAGCTGGAATCAAGATTGCTGGGAGAAATATCAATCACCTCAGATATGCAGATGACACCACCCTTATGGCAGAAAGTGAAGAGCAACTAAAAAGCCTCTTGATGAAAGTGAAAGAGGAGAATGAAAAAGGTGGCTTAAAGCTCAACATTCAGAAAACAAAGATCATGGCATCTGGTCCCATCACTTCATGGGAAATAGAAAGGGAAACAGTGGAAACAGTGTCAGACTTTATTTTGGGGGGCTCCAAAGTGACTGCAGATGGTGACTGCAGCCATGAAATTAAATGATGCTTACTCCTTGGAAAGAAAATTATGACCAACCTAGATAGTATATTCAAAAGCAGAGACATTACTTTACCAACAAAAGTATATCTAGTCAAAGCTATGGTTTTTCCTGTGGTCATGTATGGATGTGAGAGTTGGACTGTGAAGAAAGCTGAGCGCCAAAGAATTGATGCTTTTGAACTGTGGTGTTGGAGAAGACTTTTGAGAGTCCCTTGGACTGCAAGGAGATCCAATCAGTCCATTCTAAAGGAGATCAGCCCTGGGATTTCTTTGGAAGGACTGATGCTAAAGCTGAAACTCCAATACTTTGACCACCTCATGCAAAGAATTGACTCATTGGAAAAGATCCTCATGCTGGGAGGGATTGAGGGCAGGAGGAGAAGGGGATGACAGAGAATAAGATGGCTGGATGGCATCATCAACTCGATGGACATGAGTTTGAGTGAACTCTGGGAGTTGGTGATGGACAGGGAAGCCTGGCGTGCTGTGATTCATGATACTGCAAAGAGTCGGACACGACTGAGTGACTGAACTGAACTGAGCTGAACTGAAACAGCCTCTTGATGAAAGTGAAAGAAGAGAGTGGAAAAGCTGACCTAAATCTCAGCATTCAAAAAACGAAGATCATGGCATCCGGCCCCATCACTTAATGGCAAACAGATAGGGAAACAATGGAAATAGACAGACTTAATTTTGGGGAGGAGGCTCCAAAATCACTGCAGATGGTGACTGCAGCTATGAAATTAAAAGATGCTTGCTCCTTGGAAGAAAAGCTATGCCAAACTTAGACAGCATATTAAAATGCAGAGACATTACTTTGCAAACAAATGTCCATATAGTTAAAGCTATGGTTTTTCCAGTAGTCAAGTATGGATGTGAGAATTGGACCATAGAGAAGGTAGAGCACCAAAGAACTGATGCTTTTGAATTGAGATGTCAGAGAAGACTCTTGAGAGTCCCTTGGACTGCAAGCGGATCAAATCAGTAAATCCTAAAGGAAATCAACCCTGAATATTCTTTGGAAGGACTGATGTTGAAGCTGAAACTCCAATACTTTGGCCATCTGATGCAAAGAGCTGACTAATTAGAAAAGACCCTAATTCTGGGAAGACTGAACGCAAGAGGAAGAGGGGACAACAGAGGATGAGATGGTTGGATGGCATCACTGACTCAATGGACATGAGTCTGAGCAAGTCCAGGAGATGGTGAAGGACAGGGGCGCCTGCTATGCTGTAGTCCATTGGGTTGCAAAGAGTCAGACATGACTGAGTGACTGAACAACAAAAACAAACTGTGTGACAGGAACTAAACTATTCTTGGCACTATGACATAGCAATGAATATAACAAAGTCTTGCCACATAGAATTTACATTTTTGTTAAAAAAAAAAAGCAGATCACATATACATAAAAATGTTGTTATAGAGTGGTAAATACTATGAAGAAAAATATAAATGACATGACAGGGATTTTCCCTTTATGGGGATTGTCAGTGATACGATTTTTTAAGTAGAGATTGAGTGTATTTAGGAAGAAGGACATGTGACTATATGAAACCTATTTCAGGAAGAAGAAGAAATGAGAGGAAGTTGGAGGGATGGGGAGAGGGAGAGCCTTTTAATATATGAAGAAAAGCCAGGAGACCTGTGTAGCTTGAACGCAGTGGTATGAATGAAGGACAAAGTTGTGAGAGATGAGGCATGGGAGGTACTCAGGGCCCAGATTACAGGGGAGCAATTAAGTCATGCAAAAGTTTTGAGATTTTATTTTTCTTGGGATGCTAAGTGCTAGAAGGCTCTGGGCAGCAGAGTGCCCTGATCTGCCTTAACTCATAAAATAATTACTCTGGTTGCTTTCTGAAAAGTAGACCTAAGAGGTCAAAGGGAAAAGAAAGAAACCCCTCAAGAAATACATGGTGAAAAATAAGGTATCAAATTTACTAAATAATGCAGAATCTAACTAAACTGTTTTATCATTTGTTTAAGATTCAAAGTTTTAATAATAAACCAAGATGAAGTTAGAAAGATCAAGTTTTTGCTCAGAAACCTAAATATACAAAAATAGGACTTAAAACCAATATAGAATACTAACACATATATATGGAATTTAGAAAGATGGTAACGATAACCCTGTATGCGAGACAGCAAAAGAGACACAGATGTATAGAACAGTCTTATGGACTCTGTGCGAGAGGGAGAGGGTGGGATGATTTTGGAGAATAGCACTGAAACATGTATAATATCATATGTGAAACGAATTGCCAGTCCAGGTTCAATGCATGATACAGGATGCTCATGCTCGGGGCTGGTGCACTGGGATGACCTAGAGGGATGGTATGGGGAGGGAGTTGGGAGGAGGGTTCAGGATGGGGGACACATGTACATCCGTGGTGGATTCATGTTGATATATGGCAGAACTAATACAATATTGTAAAGTAATTAGCCTCCAATTAAAATAAATAAATTTATATTTAAAAAATGTAGTATGCCATATAATGTAATTGATGTTAGCAAAAAAGTCCTCTTTTTCAGCCATATATTCCAGGGGTTCAGAGTATCCATAAATGATTTCAACAGCTGTATGTATTTCTTTATGCAAAATTCTAAACATGGGGCATCACTGAAGAAAGAATAATAAAACTTTAATTGTACTTTAAAGAATTTTAGTAACATATTCTAATGACTGGAGGCAGGAGGCAGCATGACAGTAGACTTGTGCATAGGATCTGGATCAAGGCTGCCTGAATTTCAATCTTGACTTGGCCATTAACTAGTGGGATGACACAGGGCAAGATATTTAAACTCTATTTGCCTTAGTTTTCTTATACGTTAAGTTGTGATCATAACAGCAATTACCTCATGGAGTTATTTTGATAAAATTAGTTAATAAACACGAAATACCTGTAGCAGTACCAGCCCATGGTAAACCCTCATTAAATATTAGCGATCATTACTGCAAACACTCACTGACTAGTGTGCTTTGCAAGTCAATTAACCATGGGCTGACCAGGTAGTGTTAATGGTAAAAATCCCTGCCTGCCAATGCAGGAGACACAAGTTTGATACCTGGGTCAGGAAGATCCCTTGGAGGAGGGCATGACAACCGTCTCCGGTATTCTTGTATGGAGAATCCCATGGACAGAGGAGCCTGATAGGCTACAGTCCATAGGGTCACAAAGAGTTGGACACAACTGAAACAACTGAGAAGCAGCAGTGTGAATTAGCTATGGCCTATGAAGAAACAATAAGAACTAATGTGTGCCAAAGTGAGGCAAGCTGTACCTTGAGTAACCAAGCAATCTATGTCAATGGAGGTTACACTCTTGGATCAGGAGAATAAATTCTGTTTATTCACTATTCCTCTCTTTAAGGAATTTTAGATTAGTTGCCTCTGGGAAAGAAGTTTAAACTGAAGGAAAAGCATAATCAAATCAGTGTATAAGATTATATGTAGTCGAGTTTAGTAAGAATGAATGAAAAATTAAGTAGCAGCTTCACACAAAGCTCAGACATTTGAAAAATTGAATATAAATTATGCCTAGTCCAGTTATACTTCCTGTCCAGCTAGACTTCCCTGATGGCTCAGACAGTAAAGCATCTGCCAACGATGCAGGAGACCTGGGTTCAATCCCTGGGTTGGGAAGATCTCCTGGAGAAGGAACTGACAACCCACTCCAGTATTCTTGCCTGGAAAATCCCATGGATGGAGGAGCTTGGTAGGCTACAGTATATAGGGTCACAAAGAGTCAACATGACTGAGTGACTTCACTTTCACTTTCACTTTTACAGCTATACTCAGAATGAGTTGGGGGTACAAAAGAGGAAGATAGATAAAGATGGAGATTTCAGTGTGACATAAATGATCTTTCAAAAAAACAAAGAGGTAAGAATACTGGAAGGAGACAAAACTGGAAAGGATAGAGTCCACATTATTAAGAATCATGAATTTCTTGATTAATAATTTAAACTCATCCCTAGAAACAAAAAGTCATTAAATATTTTTGACATTGCATATAACATGAAATAGAATGAAGGTTAGATTGAAGTAGTTGGATATTGAATTTAAGGTTGATTTCAGTTGCCTTGATGAGAGATGATAAGGGTCTATGTTGCTCCTAGGCAAACTAGACACATTTAGTTTTATTATTAATAACACTTAAGCATGCTGGTATGCTGCTGCTGCTGCTGCTGCTAAGTTGCTTCAGTTGTGTCTGACTCTGTGCGAACCCATAAACAGCAGTCCACCAAGCTCCCCCGTCCCTGGGATTTTCCAGGCAAGAACACTGGAGTGGGTTGCCATTTCCTTCTCCAATGCAAGAAAGTGGAAAGTGAAAGTGAAGTCGCTCAGTCATGTCTGACTCTTAGTGACCCCATGGACTGTAGCCTACCAGGCTCCCCCGTCCATGGGATTTTCCAGGCAAGAGTACTGGAGTGGCATGACATTGCCTTCTCTGGCATGCAGGTATACTTGGACATTATTTTTTTCTCCTGCTTCTTCTGATAATATCACCACCAAACCTTTCTATCTTGGTGAATTTACTCTATCATATGTCTTCATAGGGATGGATGGACACATGACCTGGAGAAAGCCAATCATAAAGGGCACTTTTCCATTACTACAGTTTCTGGTAGAGGTATGGACTAATCAGAGACCTTTCCTCATATTTTTCTAATAAGAACAGAATGGTAGAACTCTCATTCTTCTCTGATTTTGGAAATGTGAGGTTATATGATTCCATCCTCCTGAGAGTGTATTCTCCACCTTTAGTCCCACATATAGAAAATGCCTGGTTTCAACTAAAGAGAATGATGATAAGGAGAGAGAAAAGCCAAGGTGGACATGGAAACTTCCTTGAAAATGTCTGAATTCATGATTATCATTAGCAATAAGAAGTATGCCATGTGTGCCTTTTCTAAGTTTGGCCTGTGTTAGTTGCTCAGTTGTGTCCCACTCTTTGTGACCCCATAGCTCACCAGGCTCCTCTGTCCATGGAATTCTCCAGACAAGAACACTGGAGTGGGTTGCCATTCCTTTCTTCAGAGATTTTCTCCACCCAGGGATTGAACCTGAGTTTCCTGAATTGCAGGCAGGGTCTTTACAATATTAGCCACCAGGGAAGCCCTTTTCTAAGTTTGAAACTTCAAAAAACAAATTCTGCTTTCATTTTTAAAAATCAGTTAGAATTGGATTTCTGTCACTTAAACCATAAGAATGCTGACTATTACAAATTGTACTGCACCAAATATGGGGCAGATATGCTGAGGATTCTTTTAAACCTCTTTATAAAAAACAAATTGACACAAAAAATGATGGCACTGACAGTATTTGAAAACACTAATAAAATGGGAAATGTGATCTTCCACTTGGCAAAAGGATAAAAATATGTTATGAATAGTATTATAAATGAAAATTAAAACCCAGAACTGATAGATTTACTTTGTGTGTGTTTTTTATAAACCACGTGTACAAGTATTTCCCAATCTTAGGAAAGCAGCTTCTTTCATTGTATTTTCATACATGTTTTCTAAAAAATGAAGGATTGCTGACTTATTTTCCATAGAAATAAATAAGAGATAAAGACACTGGTGCATTATTTCCTATGGCCAGGAACTGGCTATCACAGGGAAGTCTGGTACATTGCTATAAAACTATAAAGCTGTGTAGCTAGGCAGGATTTGGACTATTACACATTGTCTTCCAGGCAGGAGGTAAATGCTCTAGCTCTTCATTGCATTCACCTGATACCAATCTGACATTTTCAATGCTAATTTTTCAAGGAGTGTAGGACATAATAGGCACCTAAAATGGTTACCTCAACATATTTTAAAAATATATGTAACATCCTTAGGCATTGGGTAAGTTTGACTTATTATCAGTATTCATTCATTTGTGTCTTTATTAATGGTTTGATAACATAAAATTGGCAGAATTCAAGAAACCTTACATTTTACAAGATTATGTTGATTTATTTTTGGTTTATAAATTGGTTTATTTTCCATATTGAACCTACCATCACAGGTTGGAAGTGAATGACTCCACCAGTGGTTTTTCTCACACAGAAGGGGCTCTTCATGGCTCAGCCTGTATCCAGGATCACAACTAAAGGAAACAGTAGATCCAATGGAGAAATCATGACCATAGCGACGACCATGTACAGGTATGCCAGGATCCAAGCAAGAATAGGTGTTCACTGTAACACCTGGAAAACAAAAGGAATAGGAAAAAGAGTATGCTTGATGAGAATCAGTCACTGAAATAGATTCTTATTTTAAACAAACTCATTCCTTCAAAACAAACAACTGTTGGTGATAACTTTTACAGATAAATTAATGTGCTGATCAGTTTAGTAGCTCAGTAGTGTCTGACTCTTTGCGACTGCTGAAATGGTCACAAAAGTCCCTGAAATATAGGACTTCCCTGGTGGCTCACATGGTAAAGCATCTTGCCTACAATGTGGGAGACCTGGGTTCCATCCCTGGGTCAGGAAGATCCTCTGGAGAAGGAAATGGCAACCCACTCCAGTACACTTGCCTGGAAAATCCCATGGACAGAGGAGCGTAATAGGCTACAGCCCATGGGGTCACAAAGAGTCGGACATGACTGAGTGACTTCACTCCATATATATATATATATATATATATACACACACACACACACACACACACACACACACACACACACACATTTATGGGTTTCCCTGGTAGCTTAGCTGGTAAAGAATCCACTTGCAATGCAGGAGATCCTGGTTCTATTCCTGGGTCAGGAAGATCTCCTTGAAAAGGGATAGGCTACTCACTGCAATATTCTTGGGCTTCCCTGGTGGCTCAGATGGTAAATAATCCACCTGCAATGAGGGAGACCTAGGTTCAATCCCCAGGTTGGGAAGATTCCCTGGAGGAAGGCATGGCAACCCACTCCAATATTCTTGCCTGGAGAATCCCCTTGGACAGAGGAGCCTGATGGGTTACAGTCCATGGGATTGCAGAGAGTCAGACATGACTGAATGACTAAGCACAGCACAGTAGATGCACATACAATAGTTTTCATAGCAATAATTAATGTTTTCAGCTTGTTATATTCCATGTTTTTACAGCTCTAAAATGTTTGCAAAATTTGCCTCATTTAGTCATTAAAATAATCCTGTGAAATTATTTCTATCATTAAAACTCCATTTAATTGTCTTAGGAGACTCTAAGTATGTCTTAGAGATTGGTATCTGTGTCAAAAGATTTGTTCTGTAAAGGCCATTTATCATTGCCTTGCTTTATATATTTACATAATCTAAGAAACATGATTATATCTACATTTCAAGAAATACAACATAATACAGCTTCTTGGGATTCGGGATTGCACTAAAACAAAACAAACAAAAAAAAAACAGAAAGTCTATTCTGTGTTGTTTTTATTATTTTAATGTGTTTTATAAACTATAAATAACTTTTATCCTATTGGTGAAGTGTTTGTAATCTTCCTGTTTTGAAAGGAAGACAGATGGGTAAAAGTGCCCAAGAAATGGGATAAAATCAAGTTCTAGGGTACAACCAGTGATGGCATTTCAAGAAATCCTTTCCATAAAAATTTGGTTCACTGGAGAAATTAAGTTTTCTCCTTTAATGTGTTCCATTAAAATAAAAATAGAAGTTCACAAAATACCAAATATATTTTTAAAGTTTTAAGTAGTATAATAACATTTTTCTCTACTGATTTTGAGGCTTGTGAATGGTTCATTTAAAAAAGATAATTTGGATACTTTCAGCTTGAGAAACTTATTAAGAAAGTGTCGACAGAAATAGTGTTTTATTTGTTTTCTTGTAAGAAAAGGTTTATGATAGAGATTATCTCACAATACTAAGCAAGTGAAAATGTTAGCCACTCAGTCATGTCTGACTCTTTGCAACCCCATGGACTATAGTCCACTAGGCCCCTCTGTCCATGGGATTCTCCAGGCAAGGATATTGGAGTGGGTATCCATTCCCTTCTCCAGAGGATCTTCCTGACCTAGGGATCAAACCCAGGTCTCTGGCATTGCAGGTGAATTCTTTCCAGTGAGTCACCAGGGAAGCCCCTAAATTAGCCTTTTGGTTTACTAAATAAACCACAAGGCTAATTAGAATAAAAATGAAAAAAAAAAATGAACTTTTGTAAACAAATTTAAATTCAGAGTCACTGTCTCCTGGGCAGATTTGACCAAAATCAGTATCTGTTGTGCCTCTCATCAGCCTCAGAATTATCTAGCCTCTACTCTGCCATTTAAGCACTGCTGCTGTTGAGTCACTTCAGTCGTGTCCGACTCTGTGTGACCCCATAGACGGCAATCCACCAGGCTCCCCCATCCCTGGGATTCTCCAGGCAAGAACACTAGCACTAGCCTTCAGTAATAATTTGGACTATTTCACCAAAGGCCTTTAGGTGACAAACTTGCTGACTGTGATAGACTGCTTTAGCCAAACTCAGAGTCAGGCTCACCCCCTTGGCTGGGCTTCCCTGATAAACACAGTTGGTAAAGAATTTGCCTGTAATGGAGGAGACCCCAGGTCGACTCCTGGAAGATCCACTGGAGAAGGGATAGGCTAACCACTAGAGTCTTCTGGGGTTTCCCTTGTGGCTCAGCTGGTAAAGAATCTGCTTGCAGTGTGGGAGACCTGGGTTCGATCCCTGGGTTGGCAAGATCCCCTGGAGAAGAGAAAGTTTACCCTCTCTAAGTATTCTGACCTAGATAATTCCATGGGCCATGGGGTTGCAGAGAGTCGGACCCAACTTTCACTTTCACCCCCGGCTCTGTCCTTGGTCCATTTAATTCAGTTTTAGCAAGAATCTGAACTAAATCTGTTGGTCTTTTAGTAACACTTTGTATGACAGTTTAACATAATCCTTAAAATAATTCTGTGTATGAGAACACGATTACGACCACCTACCTTGATTGAAATGGACTGAACAGGATGTATTTGGCATAGAATAGAATGCTGGACAAAAGTGAAAATGGTGTCTGCTCATGTTAGTACACTGATACAAATTAATTGCTAGTGAAAATTAATTTTGACATAGACCTTTAAAAATGACTCTACTCTGATTCAGGCTTAACTAATAAATGTTAAAGATCGAAATTAAAGTTCTTTAAATTCATTTTAATTCCCAAGTGTGTGTTAATCCTCTTATTGCATTTTATAATAGTTCATAAAATATATTTCCATGCCACAAAGCTCTAAGTAAAGGGAAGTTAATATAATTAAATGATATTGTAGATAAGGTTGAAAAGAAAAAGAAAACAATAAATANTAGATAAAGTTGAAAAGAAAAAGAAAACAATAAATATATATTCATAAGTAAAAAAAAAAAAAACAAACCTCATGGGTCCAACCAGATTTACTGAAGAGAGACACCTAACATGGAATATACAGTTGCAAATTTAAATCCTGGAATTTTTTTTCTGAGGGGCGAGGGGGCATAGGAGACTTGAATACAAAAATAAGAGATATAATATCTATCTGAAACTGATATGAAGATATCTTGCAATATCTTAAATGTATTGTTAGATACAATCACCAGAACTGTTTTTCATGGAAAGATATATGGCAACATATTTCCAGATTAAAATGTGTGAATACATGAGTTTATATGTATGTGTGTAACTGTGCATCATATGTGATACATCCACACGTTTAAATATGTTAGATGTTTATAAATAAAACAGAGATTTGTAGATATATATCAGAATCAATTTAAAAAATCAGACATATTTTAGATTTTTTAAACAAAACTGTAGTATTCTAAGTGAAGTTATTGTAAACTGATTCCAGCACTGTAAATTAGCTGCTGCTGCTGCTAAGTCGCTTCAGTCGTGTCTGACTCTGTGCGACCCCATAGACGGCAGCCCACCAGGCTCCCCCGTCCCTGGGATTTTCCAGGCAAGAACACTGGAGTGGGTTGCCATTTCCTTCTCCAATGCATGAAAGCGAAGCCGCTCTGTCGTGTCTGACTCGCAGCGACCCCAGGGACTGCAGCCTACCAGGCTACTCCCTGCATGGGGTTTTCCAGACAAGAGTACTAGAGTGGGGTGCCATTGCCTTCTCCAACTGTAAATTAGAGCTTGTTTTAATATATAGCTTTTGGCTAGTTATGTTAGCCATAGGTGCATGTACAGGAGTACATATTTTACTTTATAATATTAATGTAATTTTTAATACTTCATACAAAATAACAAAATTAAATATTTTAAATAGAAATGTATGCAATGAGTGTGAGGAAAATATAGAAGTATGATTGAATTTATCAAGTAAATGCTAGAAAAATTTGTCAATGTTTATATACATATTAGACTGACATTTCCACTTATTGTTGGTTTTTCAGAACTGCACAAATAATGATTATATGAACTTACTTTTAAGATTTTTTAGTTAATACTTTTAAGATTTCCTTAGTATTTCCCTTCATAATGATATTACATAGATATTGCTGGAAGAAACCTATTATGGAATTTATTGAAACACACACCTTATAACCCATTAGCATTCTCATAGGTTCTCTTAATGATACAATACCAAAAGCATAGAAAACAGAATAAAAAAATTAAAAAATAATGTTGGCATTACTTACTTTCATAATGAATCTTGAAACCGTTATTAGAACGACTATTGTCTGTTGTAAATAGAAGGTATATAAAATTACTGCTGCTAAATAGAAACTGGGGCACCTGTGTGCCATTGTAAGATCCAAGCAAGGGTGACAGAAGATTTGGCCCATCGTGAACTTCCAGAACATCATAATTCAATTCAGTCTGAAATCTAAAATTAAGAGAGACATGTGAAAATATATTTATTAGGAAAAAAACACTTTAGGCTGCTATTTAAATTACTATTTATAATTTTTACTAATTTTATATATAATTTTCTTTAGCTTTGCTAATATCTTATACATCATTTAAGGATCCATAATTTAAGAATACCAAAGTTATAAGCTCTTATTCCTGTGGACAATTTTCATGTAAATAGTATTTATATATACTGATTGTTCACAAAAAGATTTATTCAAATGTTACAAACTGTCTTGAGTAAATAAATGGTCTTTTCGTTAACCAAACATGTTTTATGGAGTCGTCTTGTTTTTTTTTTTTGTTTTTTGCTTTCTTCATTTCTATGGAAAACTACGTGACTATATAACATTTACCCTCAGTCAGATCATCATAATTTCATCTTAATAGTATATGTATATAAATTTCAAATCTGACCTCTGCTTCATACTGACCTCTGCTTCGTATCTCTGCTTTGCTTTTTTGACAAATCTCTTTGTCCATTAAGTTTTTGTATAGTTTTTATTTATTTTTTTTTATTTTGTTTTTAATTTTTATTTTAACTTTACTTTACAACACTGTATTGGTTTTGCCAAACATTGACATGAATTCACCATGAGTGTACATGCGTTTAGATTTTTGGCTGTTCTCCCTGATATTGCTTGCAATTTTTTAAAAGATATAATTATTATAATCTGTAGCCAAAACAGAGCTTCTTTTAACATGCATAACACATTATTGATAAAATAAAATTTTGAATTCCTTCTTGCATGTCAGGATTATACCACATTTTGAATCTGGATCAGAAATCTTAGTTATAGAAAAAAAAAAAAAGCCTTTATGTGGAATCATTAACAACTGAGCATCTGACTCCCTTGCCATGATGATCCTACAGCCTAGGGCATTCTTTTCTGCCTTCACCGAGGTTTTCCTATACATATTTCAGTTTTCAGCTTAGAAGGGCTTTCCACAGTAAGCCGTTCTCTGACCTCACAGTGTAGGTTAGTTTCTTTACCATATTGTCACAATTTATTGTGCTTTTGCTTGTTGACAATTGTCTCCTTTAAGAGATTATAAACTCCATGAGGTCAGTTTCTGTTTTTTGCTGATGTTCTGCATATAGCAAACCCTCAGTAAATATTCATTAAATAAAAGAATGAATGTATTTTAAAGGAAAAAAAAACAGAATATTTTCTCTAGAGCTGTTATCAATTTTATTCAAAAAAAGTCAATATATTTAGATACTTCAGTATTAACC
>SJYQ01095314.1:57207-80865 GCA_006410935.1 Redunca redunca
GTGGGATGAGATGGGAGAATGGCATTGAAACATGTATACTATCATGTAAGAAACGAATCGCCAGTCGATATCCGATGCAGGATGCAGGATGCTTGGGACTGGTGCAAGGAGAGGACCCAGAGAGATGGTATGGGGTGGGAGATGGGAGGGGATTCGTGTTTGGGAACGCATGTACACTCGTGGTGAATTAATGTCAATGTTTGGCAAAACCAATACAGTAATGTAAAGTAAACTAAAGTAAAAATAAAAATTAAAAAAAATATTATAAATCTCTGTCATATTGACATATTTTTTTAAATTATTTAATGACATGATCAATAATATTATGTTATATGGTATACTCCAAACCAAGTAAAATTTTGTGTAATAAAATAAGGTTGGTTAATTTGGATCACACATTCATGGGGCACTGTTATTTGACAATGATTTGATTCTGAATAAATAAGATGCTTTTCAAGCTTTTTTAAAATTACTATGGCAACAAGCTACGTCAACTACTGAACAAATGACATGGTTTTAATATCACAACAAAAACTCTTCATATTATTCTAAATGAAATCACTTTTTAATATGTAAGTCATTATGGGCTAAATTCTGACCCTAAAACTTAAATGTTGAAATCCTAACCCCTTAATACCTCTGACTGTGACTGTATTTGGAGAAAGGTCCTTTAATTAGGTAATTAAGGTAAAATGAGATTATATGGGAGGACCTTCACTGGTGGCTCAGATGGTAAAGAATCTGCCTTCAATGCAGAAGATGGGGGTTTGATCCCTGGGTGGGGAAGATCCCCTGGAGACCCAATCCAGTATTCTTGCCTGGAGAATTCCATGGACATAGAAGCCTGCCAGGCTGTAGTCCATGTGGGCACAAAGAGTCAGATATGACTGAATGACTAGACTAACTAAAATATGACTTCTGTCCTTATAAGAAGAAAAGATTAGGAAACGGATACACACAGATGGAAGACCACATGGAGACACAGGAAGGCATAGACAGGCATCTACTAGCTAAAGACTAAAGCCTTAGAGGACAACCCTGTTGACACCTTTATCTCAGACTTCTAGCCTTTAGAACTATGAGGAAAGACATTTCTGTTACTTAAGCCACTTAATCTATTATACTTTGTTATGGCAGCCCGAGGAAATTAATATAGTCATAATAAAATTGTGTATGTCATAATAAGGGAGAGTGACCTCATATGAAATGTTTAGTATAATACATCTTTCAAAATAAAATGTTTTCATCTCAAATTTTTACATTAGCCTGAATAGATTAATTCAATGAAGGTACTCTTTAATTAGGGAGAGATCATGTTATATTTGTAAAATTCAATCATCAGAGCACAATTCTGACAAATATATATATTTACTATAAGGCTTACAGGGGTTCCTTCTCTTTCCTTTTTTTTTTTTTTGTAAAGAAAAGGTTGGAAGATGAGAGGGGTCAAAATGTAATTGAAAAATTATATAGATACTTCTATTTGGATTTGGGAATAGTGATCCAATCACAGACATGAAAATAGAAAATATTATAATCTTATAGGATATAGATTATTTCATCAGTAATACTAATTATCCTGGGTGGAGTGGACACTTTACTGACAAATCACTAATTCACATGAATTTGACACAGCCATTTTTCTGAAGGCCCTATAAGTGTAGATATATGGGTAATGTATGTAAGCAGATGCCTCAGGCTGCAATATGGTAAAAATTCAAATGTATTTACAGCATCTTTACCTTTGACAGTCTAGCAGAACAGAATCCACAGGTCCTTCAAAATATAGGGCAACTAAACATTAAGTTAAAGGTTATAGATTCATATCTCAGTAGTGTGTGTGTGTGTGTGTGTGTGTGTGTATATGTATATATATAGGTGTATATATATATATATATGAATTAAAATCTGTCTCATATATCTCATCAGTACTGATAGAGCATTAAGCAAATAGAAAATTAATTTCAGAACAGACTGAAGGCTAAAAGGGGGAAACATTCTGAAACACTCAAGGCACAACTGACTAGTTCAATAAAATTAATCATTAATTTGGTAAGTAAAATAGAGAATGTCAACTACATTTTAGATAATCTGTTTTTTAAAGTAGAAAAGTATTTTAAGAAACCTTTCAAATGTAATTTTGATAGAGTGTCCTGGTTCAGCTTCAATAACCCATTCACAATTCAGAGAGTCTTTATAGTATCCAGGCCATCCTGGCGACAGAATCAATCCACTGGGAGCTGAAAAATGGCCACCACATGGAGCTGAAAAACAAAATCAGAGAATAAATAGGTAAAAACAAAATATTAGAGAGTAAGCTGCAGAAGATATTTTTAGTATTAATTGTATTTATTAAAATTAATCTGTGTATGTATATTGGAGAAGAAAATGGCAACCCACTCCAGTATTCTTGCCTAGAGAATCCTGTGGACAGAGGAGCCTGGTGGGCTGCTGTCTATAGAGTTGCACAGAGTCAGACACAACTGAAGCGACTTAGTGTGCATGTGTGTAAGTATATACTAAATGCTATTTTAAAACATTTTGAAAGTAAAACATCTAGTCATTCTATTATTGAATGATTGTTTACCCTAAAAAAACAAAAACAACAAACTTTTACTTTTTGAAATAAGGTTTAGTTCACACTCTGCATGTCAGATGAACTCAAGTCTCCCAATTATATCCCTTAAATATGCTCTTGTGTCTCCACCATTTCCCCCATTTTCAAATCTTAGAAAAAAACCATGTTGTTAGTTTTAGTTTATCCCTTTCATTTTCTGATTTATGTATCAAATACTGTTAATTCACACAGAAAACTAGCCAATCTGATCATATGGACCACAGCCTTGTCTAACTCAATGAAACTAAGCCATGTCATGTGGGGCCAAGACAGGAGGGTCATGGTGGAGAGGTCTGACAGAATGTGGTCCACTGGAGAAGGGAATGGCAAATGACTTCGGTATTCTTGCCTTGAGAACCCCATGAACAGTATGAAAAGGCAAAATGATAGGATGCTGAAAGGGGAACTCCATGGGTTGGTAGATGGCCAATATGCTACTGGAAATCAGTGGAGAAATAACTCCAGAAAGAATGAAGGGATGGAGTCAAAGCAAAAACAATACCCAGTTGTGGATGGGACTGGCGATAGAAGTAAGGTCTGATGCTGTAAAGAGCAATATTGCATAGGAACCTGGAATGTCAGGTACATGAATCAAGGCAAATTGGAAGTGGTCAAACAGGAGATGGCAAGTGTGAACGTCGACATTCTAGGAATCAGCAAACTAAAATGGACTGGAATGGGTGAATTTAACTCAGATGACCATTACATCTACTACTGTGGGCAGGAATCCCTCAGAAGAAATGGAGTAGCCATCATGGTCAACAAAAGAGTCCAAAATGCAGTGCAATCTCAAAAATGACAGAATGACCTCTGTTCGTTTCCAAGGCAAACCATTCAATAGCACGGTAATCCAAGCCTATGCCCCAACCAGTAACACTGAAGAAGCTGAAGCTGAACGGTTCTATGAAGACCTACAAGACATTTTAGAATTAACACCCCCCAAAAAATGTCCTTTTCATTATAGGGGACTGGAATGCAAAAGTAGGAAGTCAAGAAACACCTGGAGTAACAGACAAATTTGGCCTTGGAGTACAGAATGAAGCAGGGCAAAGGCTAATAGAGTTTTGCCAAGAGAACGCACAGGTCATAGCAAACACCCTCTTCCAGCAACACAAGAGAAGACTCTACCCATGGACATCACCAGATGGTCAACACTGAAATCAGAATGATTATATTCCTTGCAGGCAAAGATGGAGAAGCTCTATACAGTCTGCAAAAACAAGACTGGGAGCTGACTGTGGCTCATATCATGAACTCCTTATTGACAAATTCAGACTTAAATTGAAGAAAGTAGGGAAAACCAAAGACCATTCAGGTATGACCTATATCAAATCCCGTATGATTATACAGTGGAAGTGAGAAATAGATTTAAGGGACTAGATCTGATAGAGTGCCTGATGAACTATGGATGGAGGTTCGTGACATTGTGCAGGAGACAGGGATCAAGAAAATCCCCATGGAAAAGAAATGCAAAAAAGAAAACTGGCTGTCTGAGGAGGCCTTACAAATAACTGTGAAAAGAAGAGAAGCGAAAGGGAAAGATATAAGCATCTTAAGGCAGAGTTTCAAAGAATACCAAGGAGAGACAAGAAAGCCTTCCTCAGCGATCAGTGCAAAGAAATAGAGGGAAACAACAGAATGGGAAGACTAGAGATCTTTTCAAGAAAATTAGAGATACCAACGGAACATTTCATGCAAAGATGGGCTTGATAAAGTACAGAAATGGTATGGACCTAACAGAAGCAGAGGATATTAAGAAGAGGTGCCAAGAATACACAGAAGAACTGTACAAAAAAGAGCTGCATGACCCAGATAATCACCATGCTGTGATCACTCACCTAGAGCCAGACATCCTGGAATGTGATGTCAAGTGGTGCTTAGAAAGCATCACTATGAACAAAGCTAGTGGAGGTGATGTAATTCCAGTTGTGTTATTTCAAATCCTGGAAGATGATGCTTTGAAAGTGCTGCACACAATATGCCAGCAAATTTGGAAAACTCAGCAGTGGCCACAGGACTGGAAAAGGTCAGTTTTCATTCCAATCCCAAAGAAAGGCAATGCCAAAGAATGCTCAAACTAACGCACAATTACACTCATCTCACATGCTAATTAAGTAATGCTCAAAATTCTCCAAGCCAAGCTTCAGCAATACGTGAACTGTGAATTTCCAGATGTTCAAACTGGTTTTAGAAAAGGCTGAGGAACCAGAGATCAAATTGCAAAAATCCACTGGATCATCAAAAAAGCAAGAGAATTCCACAAAAATATCTATTTCTGCTTTATTGACTATGCCAAAGCTTTTGACTGTGTGGATCACAATAAACTGTGGAAAATTCTGAAAGAGATGGGAATACCAGACCACCTGACTTGCCTCTTGCAGGTCAGGAAGCAACAGTTAGAACTGGACATGGAACAACAGACTGGTTCCAAATAGGAAAAGGATTACAGCAAAGCTGTATATTGTCACCCTGCTTATTTAACTTATATGCAGAGTAAATCATGAGAAACACTGAGCTGGAAGAAGCACAAGCTGGAATCAAGATTGCCAGGAGGAATATCAATACCCTTGGATATGCAGATGACACCACCCTTATGGCAGAAAGTGAAGAGGAATTAAAAAGCCTCTTGATGAAAGTGAAAGAGGAGAGTGAAAAAGCTGGCTTAAAGCTCAACATTCAGAAACGAAGATCATGGCATCTGGTCCCATCACTTCATGGGAAATAGATAGGGAAACAGTGGAAACTGTCAGACTGGTTTTTTGGGGGGGCTCCAAAATCACTGCAGATAGTGATTGCAGCAATGAAATTAAAAGACGCTTACTCCTTGGAAGGAAAGTTATGACCACCAAAGATAGCATATTGAAAAGCAGAGATATTATTTTGCCAACAAAGGTTTGTCTAGTCAAGGCTATGGTTTTTCCAGTGGTCATGTATGGATGTGAGAGTTGGGCCGTGAAGAAAGCTGAGTGCTGAAGAATTGATGCTTTGAACTGTGGTGCTGGAAAAGACTCTTGAGAGTCCCTTGGACTGCAAGGAGGTCCAACCGGTCCATTCCAAAGGAGATCAATCCTGGGTGTTCATTGGAAGGTTGATGCTAAAGATGAAACTCCAATACTTTGGCCAACTCATGCGAAGAGTTGACTCTTTGGAAAAGATCCTGATTCTGGGAGGGATTAGGGGCAGGAGGAGAAGGGGACGACAGAGGATGAGATGGCTGGATGGCATCACCATCTCGATGGACGTGAGTTTGAGTAAACTCTGGGAGTTGGTGATGGACAGGGAGGCTTGGTGTGCTGTGATTCATGGTGTCACAAAGAGTCGGACACGACTGAGTGACTGAACTGAACTGCTAATTCATGTTACACACTGTCTAAAACTTTGATCTTCCTTTTATCAGAGTCCCTATTATAATTTTAGTCCTTCATTGATTCAGTTTCTTCTCACTCAGTTTCTTCCCTGATCTCCCATCTGCTAATCTCTCTCTTTCTTCAGCCCAGCTGTCAGAATAATGCCCTTTAAATTACAGTTTCATCATACTATTTGCTTTTCTAGACAGGTACCTTGATCTCTTTTTCCTTTAACATAAGATTAAATTCAGCTTATCATTTCAAGAATTTAATCTTCTGATTTTTCCTAAACTCATACACAACTGAAATACAATGATAGCATTTTAATCCCAGTAGTTACTGATAAGGTTTTTAGTGTAAATACCTCATTTTGAAGAGAAATAAACCAAGTTGAGAGAACAACTTGTCAAAGTTCACAGGATTTGACAGTCTCAAAAGTATTTTCAAGTCAGCTGTTACAAAACAAGACCTCAAAACCAGCCCTCTCCCATTATTTTCCGTATCATTACATGAAATCACCATCCATGGATTTGAAAAGCCCAGAAACTTAGAAGTAGTCATCTTTTATAGTCAAATCTCAGTCTCCTTCATTGCAGGTAGATTCCTCATTGCTTCAGCCACCAAGGAAGCCCATTTTCCTTACTATTTAGTCCCATATCCAATTCATCCTCAAGTTCATTCTTTTTTTCTCAAAGTCTACACCTGCCAGATTTAGTTTAAATTAACCATAATTTCATATCTGGAGTAAACCCTCTTAACTGACCCTCTTAATTGGTCTTCTCATCTACACTAACTATCCTCCACACTATGGTCAGAGTAACTTTTTAAAACATAAACATCCTTAAATGGTCTCTTGCTGGGCTGACCAACAGTCCCTGAATGATCTAGCTATTGCCTTAAACTCTAGCCTGTACTTTGAACTTCTCCCCCTGCACTCACCAGCCCTGATACATTAGCCTGCTTTATATCTTCAGGATGAACACAAAGAGGAAATAAAAAGGAGCAAAAATATTTGAATTATTAAGAATTATTTGGAATGTCAAATGTATACTATATCAGCTTCAACAAGTTAGAGACCCTTCTCAATGACTTCAGTTCAGTTCAGTTCAGTCGCTCAGTCATGTCCGATTCTTTGCGACCCCATGAATCACAGCACACCAAGCCTCCCTGTCCATCACCAACTCCCGGAGTTCACTCAGATTCACGTCCATCGAGTCAGTGATGCCATCCAGCCATCTCATCTTCTCCTCCTGCCCCCAATCCCTCCCAGGATCAGAGTCTTTTCCAATGAGTCAACTCTTCGCATGAGGTGGCCAAAGTATTGCAGTTTCAGTCTCAGCATCATTCCTTCCAAAGAAATCCCAGGGCTGATCTCCTTCAGAATGGACTGGTTGGATCTCCTTGCAGTCCAAGGGACTCTCAAGAGTCTTCTCCAACACCACAGTTCAAAAGCATCAATTCACTGGTGTTCAGCCTACTTCACAGTCCAACTCTCACATCCATACGTGACTACTGGAAAAATCATAGCCTTGACTAAATGGACCTTTGTTGGCAAAGCAATGTCTCTGCTTTTGAATGTGGTATCTAGGTTGGTCATAACTTTTCTTCCAAGGAGTAAGCGTCTTTTAATTTCATGGCTGCAATCACCATCTGCCGTGATTTTGGAGCCCCCCAAAATAAAGTCTGACACTGTTTCCACTGTTTCCCCATCTATTTCCCATGAAGAGATGGGACTGGTTGCCATGATCTTAGTTTTCTGAATGTTGAGCTTTACTCCAACTTTTTCACTCTCCTCTTTCACTTTCATCAAGAGGCTTTTTAGTTCTTCTTCACTTTCTGCCATAAGGATGGTGTCATCTGCTTATCTGAGGTTATTGATACTTCTCCCGGCAATCTTGATTCCAGCCTGTGGTTCTTCCAGCCTAGCATTTCTCATGATGTACTCTGCATATAAGTTAAATAAGCAGGGTGACAATATACAGCCTTGATGTAGTCCTTTTCCTATTTGGAACCAGTCTGTTGTTCCATGTCCAGTTCTAACTCTTGCTTCCTGACCTGCATACAGGTTTCTCAAGAGGCAGGTCAAGTGTTCTGGTATTCCCATCTTAGTGACTTAGCATTTTATATTTTTATTTTCTTTAAATATTTCCTTTATAACTCCATCTCATGTGTTTATATTTTTGTCTTTGTTGTTTACTTGTTTCTTTCAGTTTTATCTTACAGAATTTCTAAAACCTATTGTTCCAGACACTGTTTTTACACTTTTTCATTCTAAAGTAATTGGAATAACCCAAACAAAATAGGACATGGATAATAAATTGGCCTAAGAATCAAGCATTATTATAAAATTTCCATTTGTGAAAAATATTTTCTATATGAAGTTGCCAAAATTTGTTATTTGTATAAGAACTTTCATATAAAACTAAATTTTCTTCCTTATTAGAATTTGATTTTGTTTGTTTAAAAGCCTTCACAGGATACTATTTTCATGAAGATTATTAATCTTCCTTGTAATGATGATCATAATTAGGTGTCTTGTAGGGTTATTATGCATTTAAAAAACAAAATTATGTGCATAACAGTCACTTAAATTGCCATATTTTAAAAGTCAGAGGAAAGCATTTTGGTGAGAGAAGATCACTGAAATATGGGATTTCTAATGGAAATACCTAATATATCATCAACTCACACTGTTCTAGCAAAGTATTTGTACACTTTAGTCTAATCATAATTAAAAGAGGTAATCAGTCATAAAATTAGCAGTTGAGTAATGGGGCACTAACTATTAAAAAGTAGAATACCCAGAAGCATTTTGGTTGGTCCCTTAGTACAAAATGTTAGAGAGGCAGAGTTGTTCAGAGGAGTATTAAAGCAAAGGAGTAGCATAAACATGTTGTGACTGTTTACTGAAAGTATTTTCCCAAATAGTGACCTTGCTACAAAGTGATTATTCCCCTAATTAACATACAACTTATTTCCATAATGCCTGAAAATAAATATGCAGCTATTGAATTTTAAGAAATGCTTACATAGTTAACACCAAAAGCTTGTCTACCTCAAAGTATAATGGTACTATAGTCTTTAAGAAAAACTTCTGGTAAAGACAGTATCTTTGACAGAACAAAGGAAACTTGGAATATATAGAAAACAGAAAGTAGATCAAGATACAAAGAGTTATTTTCAAGTTCTATTTATTAATTCATCAGTTACTCATTTGTATTTTAATCATTCAGCAAACAGTTGTGTGTCAGATACATGCTTCTGTGATATTTGGACTACCTCTAAGTTATCAATTTCCTAGATACCAGGCAATATGTAAGAAGTCTTATGTATTATTTATGAAATATTTAAAATAATCCAACTACATATATACCATTATAGATCAGAACATTGATGTGTAGAAAATTTGTATAATTTGCACATCAGCTAGCAAGGATTTGAACAGAGGCAATCTGACACTAGAAATTTCTTTACAAATGTAATTAAGATATTCTCGTTCCTTTTCTCACATTTCCCATGTGCAAAACACAGAAATGTAAGCATAAAAAATAATAATGCCATAAGTTAAAGAAACGCTAGTAAAGTAATGCTCAAAATTCTCCAAGCCAAGCTTCACCAATACTTGAACTGTGAACTTCCAGATGTTTAAGCTGGTTTTAGAAAAGGCAGAGGAACCAGAGATCAAATTGCCAACATCCTCTGGATCATGGAAAAAGCAAGAGAATTCCAGAAAAACATCGATTTCTGCTTTAATGATTATGCCAAAGCCTTTGGCTGTGTGGATCACAATATAACCTGTGGAAAATTCTGAAAGAGATGGGAATACCAGACCACCTGACCTGCCTCTTGAAAAACCTGTATGCAGGTCAGGAAGCAACAGTTAGGACTGGACATGGAACAACAGACTGGTTCCAAATAGGAAAAGGAGTACAGCAAAGCTGTATATTGTCACCCTGCTTATTTAACTTATATGCAGAGTACATCATGAGAAACGCTAGGCTGGATGAAGCATAAGCTGGAATCAAGATTCCTGGGAGAAATATCAAAAACCTCAGATAAGCAGATGACACCACCCTTATGGCAGAAAGTGAAGAGGAACTAAAGAGCCTCTTGATGCAAGTGAAAGAGGAGAGTGAAAAGGTTGGATTAAAGCTCAACATTCAGAAAACGAAGATCATGGCATGTGGTCCCATCACTTCATGACAAATAGATAGGGAAACAGTGGAAACAGTGTCAGACTTTGTTTTTGGGGGCTCCAAAATCACGGCAGATGGTGATTGCAGCCATGAAATTAAAAGACGCTTACTCCTTGGAAGAAAAGTTATGACCAGCCTAGATAGCATATTAAAAACCAGAGACATTCCTTTGCCAACAAAGGTTTGTCTAGTCAAGCCTATGGTTTTTCCAGTGGTTGTGTATGGATGTGAGAGTTGGGACTATAAAGGAAGCTGAGCACCAAAGAATTGACGGTTTTGAATTGTGGTGTTGGAGAAGACTCCTGAGAGTCCCTTGGACTGCCAGGAGATCCAACTAGTCCATCCTAAAGGAGATCAGTCCTGGGTGTTCATTGGAAGGTCTGATGTTGAAGCTAAAACTCCAATACTTTGACCACCTGATGTGAAGAGCTGACTCATTTGAAAATACCCTGATGCTGGGAAAGATTGAGGGCAGGAGGAGACGTGGACGATAGAGGATGAGATGGTTGGATGGCATCACCGACTCAATGGCCATGAATCTGGTTTGGCTTCGGGAGTTGGTGTTGGACAGGGAGGCCTGGCATGCTTTGGTTCATGGAGTCACAAAGAGTCGGACACAACTGAGCGATTGAACTGAACTAAAGTCTTATAAGAAAGATATGCCCATGGGCAAGGGGTCTGGAAGAGGGCATGAATTAAGGCTTCATAGAAGAGACTCCATTTAACTTGAGTCTTCAAGGATAAGTCAGAGTTCACCGAGAGACAGAAGGAGGATACTGTAAATGGAAGAAATAGCATGTGCTTAAGAGTAGAAGGCTAAATTAGCATAATATATATATATATATATTTTAGGGAACCAAGAAGTGATGATAGATGAAGGAAAAAGAGTAGAAAAGGACCTGATAATTTACATTAAGGAAAATGAAAATAGTCAATTGAAAAAATTTTTAAAGGCTACATATACATTTTCATATACATATACAATTTTCATTTAAATGGAAGCTACAGGGATAATGGATTAGGAACAGTACACCTGGAGTTGGTGAGATCAATTAGGAAACTGTTACAATTATCTACGAAGGTATAATCAGATTCTGATTTGTGGTGGTAACTGGAAAGGGTTGAATATGAAAGATATTTAGGAGGCAGATTCTAAAGCATTTACTGATTACATGCAATGAGTGAGCAAGAAAAAAGAGTTGGGCTAAGATAAATTGGTTATTGGGCCCCTGTCATGAACTACGTTATAGAAGATAATTCCATTCGCTAAAATAGGAAACACAAAACAAAAAGGAGTTTTACATGGAAAGATGATAAGATTCACTACTGAGGCAAAAAGGACTGTGAAATACAATAAGAAACAAGAGAAAATAGAATCTGGAGTTCTCAGTTATATGCGTCATTTTCAATATAGGTTGATGTTAAAGTTTCAATGTAAGCAGAAGATTAAGGTGAAAAGTTAGAAAAGCAAATAAAACAGATTTAAGATGTAACCTTTGAAAAAACAGTTTAATTTAATAAAAAAAAGTAGGTATTGTTATGCATTATAACACTACAGTGGGGTGAGGCTAGGATGAACTATTTCTATTTGGGTTTTCCTCTCTCCTAATTGTGTGTGAATTGGATGACTGTAGCTGATAAAATAAATAAATATCTAAATTTTAGTAAGTTAACAGAATAGCTTCTCACTTGACCAAAATGGCTTTCAGTTTGACTAAACTTTAAACAGGCTTTTTAAAGACTCTGGACCCCCTCACTCAACTTTCTCCATTAATTTTCAACTAGCTGATCTCAGCCCTTAACAACCTTCCCTCGGTGCATTTGTGTTCAATCTATCCTCCCCACTGCAACCATCTTGAATAAAATCTTCCTTGCCTGTTTAACTCTGGCAAAATTTTTCCTTGGCATAATCATGTACCAATACAATGTGCAGAACAGCTTTCCTCCTAGTCTCTCAAGATCCAGAATGACAAAGCCTCAGTCATTTTCAGTATGTCATTTCCTAGATTGCTATGGAGGCCATTTCCATTTCAGCTGACAAGAAACAGAGCATGGAAGGCCACTCTGCATATGCTTTCTATGGATCATAGCTTGGAAGTTACTTATATTACTTCTGCTTACTCAGTTGACATACCTAGCTGCAAAGAAGGTTGTGACATGAAGTCCCTCAGTTGGGTAGCTATTTCCTACCTACAACTCTGTACAATGAATGGGGTAACAGCTTAAAGGTAAACAGATAGCCTTTTCTGCTATACCAACCATTATACCAAGTGGTCATAATGCTTTCCACTTTAGCATATGTTTTCATATACATACCTTACTTACTTTAAACCATGCATGCATGCAGTCACTTCAGTTGGCCAACTCTTTGCCACCCTAGGGACTATAGCCTGCCAGGCTTCTCTATCCAAGGGATTCTCCAGGCAAGAATTCTGGAGTGAGTTGCCATGCCCTCCTCCAGAGGATCTTCCTGATCCACGGATGGAACCCACGTCTCTTACCTTGACAGGTGGGTCCTTTACCACTAGGGCCATCTGGGAAACCCCTTTTAATAATCAAGTAGCATAAAAATGCTGGTTTCTTTCTTATATCAGTTTTGTACGTAAGAAAAAAAAATCGTCAAACATATTACTTGATGAGAAACACAGATCTAGGTAGTGAAAAGGGAAAATTCAAATTCCAAGTTAGTAACTACTTCCATGATAGATGTATTGGATTAATTTTCTAAGAAAGACATTTGTTTAAGCATATCTATTCTCCTTAAAATAGGTTTAGTGAAGACAGAAATGAATGGTTAGGGGGATAAAACAAAGTAACTCAATTTTAATGTAAATCTGAGATTCTAACCACACAATTTTAAGTGCTTCCCTGATATTAATTTATTTATCATTTCTGTATTTATTTATTCTGAACAAACATTTATTTAGCTTTTGCTATATATAAGATACTATGCTGCTGCTGCTGCTGCTAAGTCGCTTTAGTTGTGTCTGACTCTGTGCAACCCCATAGACGGCAGCCCACCAGGCTCCCCCATCCCTGGGATTCTCCAGGCAAGAACACTAGAGTGGGTTGCCATTTCCTTCTCCAATGTATGAAAGTGAAAGTGAAAGGGAAGTCACTCAGTCGTGTCCGACTCTTAGCGACCCCATGGACTGCAGCCACCAGGCTCCTCCGCCCATGGGATTTTCCAGGCAAGAGTACTGGAGTGGGGTGCCATTGCCTTCTCCAAAGATATTATGCTAGGTGATACAATTTTATAAAATTTATGTGACATTATATTTCACTTCATGAAACACAGGATATACAAGGAAGACATTCATAGCTAACATGTAGAATAAGTGCATGTTTGAGTTAGATAGGCTGGAAATGTGGGGAAGAGACAGGTAAAATCTCAAGGGCATTAGAAAAGAGTTCTTGAAGGAGATTTTGTCAGAGATGAATTCTATTAAATGAGAAAAAAAATGAATAGAAGATGGGGGTTATGGAGGGAAGACAGAAAGACCAGAGAAAGGAAGTGAGAAATACTGAAAACAAGCAGAACCCTGGATGGCCTTCTCAGGTACATGCATCCCATTTCTTGTTTTTAGAAAATACAAGCAAAACAAACAAACAAACAAACAAACAAAAAGCTTCAGCCTCCTAGACCTTCCCTGAGTCCCAAAGAGCAGATTTAAAATTTATTGCTCAGGGAAGTGAGGGGATACAGTATATCTATGTATATATGTGTATATATACATGTATATATATGTATACAATATACATTCTTTTTTAGAGTTCCTCTACAAGAACTAAGGTCCTTCGTAGGAGGAGGACAGTAACTTCAGGCTGAACACAAGATTCCTGAAAGACCACTCTGTTACCTCACCACCAACCAATCAGAAGAAAGTCACTGACCCTACATCCCTCACTTCAAATTCTGTACCTAGAAACTCTTCTCTGGGACTTCTTTGGTGGCACAATGACTAAGAATCTGCCTGCCAATGCAGGGGCCATGGATTCAATCCCTGGTCCTATAAGATTCCACATGCTTCATGCGAAGCAACTAAACCCATGTGCCACAACCACATGTGCCTAGAGCCTGTGTTCCACAACAAGAGAAGATACCACAATGAGAAGAAGCCCCTGCACCACAACAAACACTATCCCACACTTGCTACAACTAGAGAAAACCCACGTAAAGCAACAAAACTCAGCACAGCCAAAACTTAATTAATTAATTAAAAACAACAACAAAAAACTCTTCTCTGAAAACCACCAGGAAGCTGAGGTCTTTTGAGCATGAGCTAACCATTCTCTTTGCTTGGCCCAAGCAATAAACCTTTCTCTGTTCCAAACTGCAATATTTTGGCTTATTTAGCATCCCTGTGCATAGGGCACATGAAATTAGGTCCCATAATTCTGTATGAGAAAGTCTAGTAGTTCTTTTTTTCTATAGCTTATAGTTAGTGAGGAAAATACCTTTTGGTTTCACGCAGTGGCTGCTGCTTTTGAAGACTTCAAAGCTTTTTAGACATCTACTGGTGTCATTTTGTTGTTGTTGTTTAGTCCCTAAGTTGTGTCAGTCTACAAGGCTCCTCTGTTCATGGGATTTCCCAGGTGAGAATACTGGAGTGGGTTGCCATTGCCCTCTCCAGGGAATCTTCATAACTCAGGGATCAAACCCGTGCCTCCTGCACTGGCAGGCAGATTATTTACAGTTGAGCCACCAAGGAAGCCCAGACATCTAGAGATGAGCTTATATTGAAAACTTATTAAAACGCAGATTTAGTAATTATAACGTAGGAACCAGAACTCTGCATTGTTAACAAAATCCTCACTCTATTCCAATCCCTCAGGTCATTTTACAACTCTTGGCTCACAGACCATGGTGACAAAATCTAAGAGAATATGGCTAATCTGTAGCTCCAAGATTCTCCTGAATAAACACTCAGGTTCCTGGCATAAAAAGGTAATTTCCATCTATTAGTGAAATAGAGATTACCGCCTCTAATCCCCTCCCCACTTTAAACAATGAAAGCAAAGCATAAATGATTAAGTAGACAAAATTCATTTATCCTGTTTAATTTTTCTAAGGCCTGAAGAAAGTCTGTTATAAATAATTCTTGCTGGAGTCCTGACTCATTTCTGTGTTGCTTTAAGTAGAATGGAC
The DNA here is from genome assembly GCA_006410935.1 of Redunca redunca. Taxonomy (NCBI): domain Eukaryota; kingdom Metazoa; phylum Chordata; class Mammalia; order Artiodactyla; family Bovidae; genus Redunca; species Redunca redunca. The sequence continues at coordinate 72,517 of SJYQ01095314.1, forward strand.
AAATTCAAGATACCCAGTATGCTTTAAGATATAAAAGAGTCAGAAATGTTTCAGACTGTATTCAGATAAAAGTCTTTTGAATAAAAATGCTAGAGAATCTTGGTGTTCTTTCATTTTATAAATGACAGGTGCTCAGAGGGGGATTAAGGACCTGAAGACGGATTAGGTTTTGATCTCAGGGATTATAAACAGGGAGGGTTCCATTTCCTTCCTTTTTTTTTTTTTTTAAACTTGCTTCATAGTGAATAATTGGTTCAATGGACATACGTTTGACCAAACTCCAGGAAATAGTGAAGGACAGGGAAGCCTGGCATGCTGCAGTTCATGGGGTCGCAAAGAGCTGGCCATGACTGAGTGACTGAACAAGAACAACAAAAACAAAGTAGCCACCTGTTCTGTCCTCAGCATACTGGATGATGCTTCAAGGAAAATTATGAGAAACAAGATGCATATCTATCTTGGGTAAAAAGAGAAAGCCAGAAATATAGATATTAAAATACCAGGAATGCAGAGAAGCAATCCCAGCTCTGAACCTCTTTTCGTTTCTATAACAACTTCTACTCTTCTCTTGCCCAGCTCTATAGAAATTAGGCGCAAACTCCTGAAGATTGCTATTAAATTAGTTTTCCCTATGGTAGTCCTCTAGGAATTTAATACTACCTTAACATGTAACTAAAAGAGAAGTCTATTGTTAGATATGAATAGGCAAATGTGTGAATATACATTCTTTCTATGAGAACCACAAATATATTCTGGTTTATGCATCAGATTGTTACTGTAATAGCTCCCTCAAATTAACTACCTCCAGAGTGAATGAGAAGAATTTCCTTTCTTTTGAGGCTAATTGAGACTCAAGAAAAAAATCCCTTATTCTCAAAGGGTAAGTTCATTGGCAAGCAAGTCCAGTCTTGCTGTCAAACAGTTTTCCCAGGGACTCTAGTCCCATCCTATTCACTCAAGGAATTCTCTCAGACATCCCATTATGGGTAGGAAGCCATAGATCTTCAGGGAGTTCTCCACTGAGAACAAGGAAGTTCTTGCTTGAATAAGCATTTTATGGAGTATTATGAAAGTCGTGGAAGAGGAACAGAAATTTCTTCCTTTCTTTCTTTCATCCTTAAATATAGCCTTCAAATATGCACTGATAAATCTTACTCTCCTTAAAGAAATGTTGGGTGCAGCCTCTAAAATTCTCATCACTTTCAATATTAAAAACAGTCCAAAGTAATTTAAAATTCTTATTTCTTCCACCCACCCACCCAAGGTGCATCTGTGATCATGTTGGAGGATGGAGGGGAGGATGCTGATAATGCACCAGTAGTTGGTGATTCATTCCTTCATTCATTTCAGCAGCTGGAAAAGAGAAGATGCCCTCCCTTCCTATGAGGAGATAAAGGAAAAGCTGAACAACCTTTGACTCTAACAGTTTAATTAGATACATAGACATTAACAGATAGATAGATATCTCAATCTCTCTTACTTTTCTTTTGTTGCTTATATAAATTGATAGTAGGATAGCTGAGTTATGATTAAGAGAAATAAGTCAGAATCCACTTAGTAAACCACAAAGGAGGTGTCTGAACCTCAGGTTTTATGGAGGGGAATATTGAAAAATCTTTTTCCTTAGCAGGTATGGTGTAGGTTGCCAATCCCAAAGTAACAGGAAATTTTGCCTGAAAACACTGTTAGTCATACATTTTGCTTCTACTATTTTTCTTCTCAGGGAGACCAAAATGATAATAATATTAGAAATTATGATGAGTCTTCACAAGGAAGTGACAAATTTTCTTTCAGTTAGTCTTAACTCAGCATCCTTAATTAAATCAAATGCTTTGAGCCAATAGCATTCATCTGACTCTTCCAATGTATTTTATTAAATGTAATCCTCTTTATCTATAATGTAGTTCAATGAATGCATTACATCCTAATTATATTCAAGAATATGACCACGTAATCCAGAAGGCCAATATTCCATTTCCATTTTTGTTGAAGGGATTGCTTTATATCAGTGTGGGTGTTGCTATCTACAGTCAAGCAGTGCATGGGGGACAAACAGCCAGGTAAAAAGAGGGAGAGAAGCAGATAGTATATATATATTAGTCCTAGAGGAGAAATAACTATGAAGAAACTAATAGGTGGGCAGAGGTAAGCTGAATAACAAATGATTTCTACAGAACTGAATAGGAGTGAGAGCAGAAGCAGTGAGACTAGTCAGAAGGCTGTTGCTGTAATCTAGGTCATAGACGGTGGTTGCTAAAACCAGTGTCAGCAGTTAAGGAAGTAACAAGCAGATGGGTTTTGAAAATAAGTATTCAAAGTAGAGCTTAACATATTTTTCTGATGGATTGTGTACAGTTATGACAGAAAGAAAGGAGTCAGAAATTACTCCTAAGAGTTTTTGCTAGAATTACTGGAAGAATGGATGTCCTATTAATGATGATGGTGAAAGTCTGTGACAGTATCAGATTTGGAATGACCAGGGAATCTGATTAGTTTTGGACAGGCTAAGTTTGAGATGCCTATTAAACATCTAAGCAGAGATATTGAGGAGGAAGTTGAATAGATAACTCCAGACTTCAGACAGAGAAATAGGCTCACGATGGAAATTTGAGAGCCTTCAACACAGAGATGTTATTTAAGGCTGGAGACTGGATGGAAATTATGAATAGAGTGAGTGGAAATAAACAGAAGAAAATATTCAAGACCAAGCTCTAGGACATAAACAGAGATTACAGACATGAGGAGAAACCAAGAAGAGAGACTAAAATGATCTTGAGTAGCATATTTGTTTAAATGAAATGTAATAATGTATATAATTTCTAGATTAGTCCAACTTTTTTCATGAACAGTTAAATGATTTTATAGTTTTAAACTATCAAGTAACATTTGATTTTAAAATGTAAATAACATGTGTTTCAGATTTTAGAAAAATTATGAATACATTTTAACAGAAATCTTGTTTTTGGTCTGCAAATAAATCCTTCTCATTCTTCAGTCTGAATGAGTACAGTTCAGTAGAATTTTTTAAATGACATTCATCAATGAATAATAAATCCTTATACTCAAGAAAAGTTTCCTCTATGACTACAACAGAGATAGACAATTTATGTCCAACTGTCTTACAGAAAAACTCTAGATGACTTAGTGCTCACTGTTTGACACCTAGGAAGAGAATTTTCTCGTGTGATTCTAAATCTCAAGGCATGGTATCTCTTTCAAGGTTTTTGAAATTCATTGGCTGGTTTATTACTGGCAAATATAGAAGCAGGTAGTTATAAAGTAGAAATGCAAGTTAGAGAGTAGTTTGAAAAGACAGGTCAAAAACTTGATTTCTTTTTTTTTAAACTAGTGCATAATTTCTTATAGTGAAGTGGAAAATTGTATTTACCAAGTTTCTATGGAGAAAGAATTTTAATTGAAAACCATTAGAATGGGATGAACTAGTCTTTCCTGGGAGCAGAGTACATTGGAGTTAATAGGTAGGTCTTGGCTAAATTAGGGCTAAGTATTGAGGAGAAGGGCTAAAAATATGTGAGCAAGAGCATGGGGATGAGAAAAGGAAAATTGGAAGAAAGAGAAGAACAGCTTAATGATGAGAAAAATGTATGTGTAGTCATCAGAGGAAAAAATGATCATAACAAAGATGGTGTTGATTTTCATATGTAACAACTACCTTGAATGGGAGAAGGGGGAAAATATAGCTTAGAAAAATATTTGGGATGCTTTCTAGTTACTGCATTGTTTAAAACCTTTGCATCCCAGCTCAGAGAAGATCAAGATAAAAATTCTGTCTTACTTACTGCTTCTTGAATCTGGTTCAGTTCTTGAGTCAGCCTGAATCAAATTAAGCCACACAATTGAGCCACAATAGCAGCTATGATGGTGTAGTCAGTCACCTAAAACCAGATATTCTGGAGCATGAAGTCAAGCAGGCCTGAAGAAGCATTGCTCAAACAAAGCTAGTGGTCGTAATGGAATTCAGGCTGAGCTATTTCAAATCCTAAAAGATGCTCTTAAAGCCTATATACCAGCAAATTTGGAAAACTCAGCAGTGGCTAAGGAATGGAAAAGGTCAGTTTTCATCTCAATCCCAAAGAAGAGGAATTTCAAAGAATGTTCAAACTATCTCACATTGCACTCATTACACATGCTAGAGATCAGTTCTGGGTGTTCTTTGGAAGGACTGATGCTAAAGCTGAAACTCCAATACTTTGGCCACCTCATGCGAAGAGTTGACTCATTGGAAAAGACTCTGATGCTGGGAGGGATTGGGGGCAGGAGGAGAAGGGGACAACAGAGGATGAGATGGCTGGATGGCATCACCGACCTGATGGACATGAGTTTGAGTGAACTTTGGGAGTTGGTGATGGACAGGGAGGCCTGGCGTGCTGCAATTCATGGGGTTGCAAAGCGTCAGACACAACTGAGCAACTGAACTGAACTGAAGATAACACTCAAAATCCTTCAAGTTAGGCTCCAAGAATAGGTGAACCAAGAACTTCCATATATACAAACTAGATTTGGAAAAGGCAGAGGAACCAGAGATCAAATTGCCAATATCCAATTTGATATTGGATATGATATCTATATCTATGGATCATAGAAAAGCAAGAGAATTCCAGAAAAACATCTATGTCTACTTGACTGACTACACTAAAGATTTTGACTGTGTGGATCATGACAAACTGGAAAATTTTTCAAGAGGTGGGAATACTAGACCATCTTACCTGCCTCTGGAGAAACCCATAAGCAGGTCAAGAAGCAACAGTTAGAACCAGACATGAAACAGACTGGTTCAAAATTGGGAAAGGAGTATGACAAGGCTGCATATTGTTACCCTGCTTATTTAACTTACAGGCAGAGCACATCATGGGAAATGCCAGGCTAGATGAATCACAAACTGGAATCAAGATTGCAGGGAGAAATATCAACAAACTCAGATATGCAGATGATACCACTCTAATGGTAGACAGTAAAGAGGAACTAAAGAGCCTCCTGATGAATGTCAAAGAGGAGAGTGAAAAGGCTGGTTTAAAACTCAGCATTCAAAAATTAAGATCATGGCATCTGGTCCCATCATTTCATGGCAAATAGATGGGGGAAAAAAAGGGAAACTGACAGTTTTTATTTTCTTGGGCTCCAAAATCACTGCAGACAGTGACTGCAGCCTGAAATTAAAATACATTTGCTCCTTGGAAGAAAAGCCATGACAAATCTAGACAGTGTATTAAAAGAGCAGAGACATCACTTTGCTGACAAAGGTGCATCTACTCAAAGTTATCGTTTTTTCAGTAGTCGTGTACTGATGTGAGAGTTGGACCATAAAGGTCTGAGTGCTGAAGAATTAATGCTTTTGAACTGTGGTGCTACAGAAAACTCTTGAGAATCCCTTGAACAGCAAGGAGATCAAACCAGTCAATCTTAAAGGAATCAACTCTGAATACTCATTGGAAGGACTAATGCTGAAGCTGAAGTTCCAATACTTTGGCCATCTGATGCAAAGAGCTGACTCACTAGAAAAGACCCTGATGCTGGGAAAGTTTGTGGGCATGAGGAGAAGGCAGTGACAGAGGATGAAATTTTTGTTGGATGGCATCATTGACTCAGTGGACATGAGTCTGAGCAAGCTCTCAGAGATGGTGAAGGACAGTGAAGTCTGGTGTGCTGCTATCCATGAGGTTGCAAAAAGAGTTGGACATGACTGAGTAATGAAACACCACCACCAATTGATGCATCTATGGCAAACTCTTTATAATCTGTCATCTCTATGCCCAGGTCTCCAATTTAGAGAAAAATTGAGGGGTATAGTTAATGTCTGTGTATACAAACAATGAATTTCCAAGCCTTCACAGTTACAATGCTATGAATGCATTTTCTGAAAATTAGGTAGTGAAGGACAGGAAACCCTGGCAGGCTGCAGTCCATGGGGTTGCAAAAAGTCAGACATGACTAAATAACACCACCAACAACAAGCAGCTAAATTATTAGAAAAATTGCAGTGCCAGATGGCAAAAAAGAATCAAATATAAGCAGAATGTTAGTGCAAAGTCAAAAGAACAGTGTAGACTGAGGTTGAAATTACCCCTCTGGGGGAAAATGCGCAATTCTGGATAGGATGTTCCAGCTGGACTCTAGGTGCCAGAGGATTGGACCTGAAAAAATTCACTGATTTACACAAATTCACAAAAATGAGGAACTCAGAAAGCATTTTCTTAAAATAACTATCTGGAACATTGTTCATAGGTAAGAACACCCAGTTTCTTGGGACATTCGTGTGTTTTCTCAAAAGGGAGAGGAGGTTGATATATGACTTCTAACCTGTTCCAACAGCCTGACATACTCCCCAAAGGACTGGTTGCTGCTGTTGAATTTCCAATTAAAGTGCCTTAGTAACCATTAGTTCAAGCCATTTATCTCTTGGAAAATGCTCTTTCAAATGTGCATGAAGAGACTGTATGTGCTAATGGGAACATCGGTGTCGGCTGTTAATGATATTCTTGCATTCTTATTTATTATTGTTGTTAAACAGAGAAATGTTTATTAGCAAACATATCTCTATAAAAAGTGAGAAATAATACCTCATCCTTAAAAGGACAGACTGTTTTATTCAGCCCATCTAATTTATTTCTGTTATTGTGTTGCTTTTGTAAGCACTGAGGTTATGACATGGAGTGTTTGGTGCTATTAGTGAACTCAGATCCATCAAAACCTCTACCTAAAAGCACTTAGCTTCAGCTCACTAGAGGGCATAAATATCAAGATGAATTTGAATTGAGTGCAAGTGTTGGAACAATATGTTCTGGATATGCAGTAAACTCATAGAAATATTTAAAACAAGACATAGCGAGGAAAAGGGACAAACGATATGGGCATCAGGAACACTTTTTAAGGAATATTTCTCTGTAGAAAATCATGAAAATCCCTGTGTCAACCCATTACAGGAGACCTATGATAACCATTCATCATGGCTCTAGGATGTATCTGTGAAGGAGACTCCATGCAGAGATTGGCCCTAGATAAAGCCAGTTTTATTCAGGTTACCGTCTAGGTGTGAGTGAAAGAGTCATTGATTGTTACTAAATTGAGTTAGGCAGACAGTTTGTGAAATTCAAAGTGAATAATTCCAATGCTAATTATAAAAATTAATGTGTTCTGTTTTCCATCAGTAAAACTGAACAATCACAAGGTTTTATAAAGCATCTAATCCTTCTTCCTCATGCAGAAATTTGATCATTCCATTCTAGAGAAAAAAGTTCAAAATTTAAAAAAGATAGCCTAAATCTATCCCTAGCTAATGCATCAGGGTTGAACTTTAGGTCAATGAATAAAATGTATAACCCAATTCTGTTAACAATTACATTTAAGCTACCTGAAATAAATCTTAGTTCAGCTATGGGATCATAGAACTGCAATATATTATGATTTCATCTCTCCCTTTTGGTTTGAACAATCCTTATTCAAGGCCTGTGGCAGATAAAAGGTTTCTTTCCTTCTTAAAGATGTTCCACACTTTTAGGATTGAAGACTGGTTGACACGGGTGGATCATTAATTTGCCAATAATGCCTAAATTTCTATACAATTGTGATAGAGAGGAGTTGGGTGGAGAGAGCAATCTTTAAGTGAATTGAAGCCCTGGGTTTTCTTATCAAAACATTTTATAGCGACCTCCTTTGCTCTATAAATTCTGATGAAAACAAATTATTTTCTATTTTTTAATTTTAACACATAGAAATCCATTGTTGTTGTTGAGTTGCTAAATTGTGTCTATTTAGTGACCACATGGATTGTGGGCCACCAGGCTCTACTGTCCATGGGATTTCCTGGGCAAAAATACTGGAGTAGGTTGCCATTTCCTTCCCTACAGGATCTTCCCAACCCAGGGATTGAACCCACATCTCCTGCACTGGCAGGATGAGTTCTTTACCACTCAGCAACAAAGGAAGCCCATAGAAATCCATACACATTAGCAACTTTTCACAATGCATTTGATTTTGTAGTTCTTTGTGTTTAGAAAATTAATTGAAATAGAAGGTTATTTCTATTAATTACAATACATAAATATGTACATATTTAATCTATATAAAATATTTAAGACACCGATACTTTTAAAAACAGCTAAAATATTAAGCATATATTGGAAACTGTGAGAGAGTCCCAGAGGATAAAATATAATAAATAATAAGGAAAACTTTTTTTGTCAAAATATAAAAGGCTAAAGAACAAAGACTATAGGCAGAGAAGGCTCTCAGACATATTTCTTTGTGTGAGTTAGAGTGGCTGTGTGGACACTTGGGGAATGGGGGAGGAAGAGTTGCACTTTAAAAATATATATATATATATATATATAT